>OMLB01019050.1:0-13538 GCA_900302555.1 Myripristis jacobus
AGAACGAGCAGCCTGAGACAGTGAGAGAGGCAGAAAGAGGGAGAGGTCTCCTTACAAAACAAGGTCTTTAAGGAAGGCAGCGTGGTGATTGTTGTTCTCTTTCATGGCAGCAAGGAGGAAGTCAAACTGTGTGAAGGAGGTGGAAAAACTGCAGGAGAAGAGAGAGCGGCGTCGGCTTCAGCAACAGGAGCTCAGGGAGAAGAGAGCACAGGTAATAACTATTTTTATAGCAACAAAAATATTTATATCAACAAAAAAAATTACAAAGTGCTTAACAGGACGAAATAATAATGAACAAAAATATAACTAAAATGGGGCACACCGATGGCTCACTTGGTGGATGTTTTAAATTAGGATACCTCTTCAATGGTCTTTCAAGGTAAAATAAAGATTGAGATCTTTGCAGCATGTCATCCCTCTCTTCTCTCTCCCGCTTTTTCTTTCTCTCCTGACTATCGATTTAAAGCAAATCATTAAATGCGTGCACACCAATACAATAACATAGAATACAGTAATAATATAAATGCAGTAGACAATGCATTAAAATCAGCAAAATAGAAAAGGTTGGTCACCCACTGGCCACTACAGAGAGCCTGATCTCTCCTTAATGTAAGTTTGGTCTGGAAGCACAACCGGACAGATGACCGCAGATACCTAGTGGGTTGATAAGGTTTCAGAACGTCAACAGTGTATGCAGGAGCTCTGCTATGCAAGGCCTTGTAAAATGATTTCAAATTAAATTCTAAAAAAAACAGGCAGTCAGTGTCGGGCTGCTAAAACTGGAGTGATATGGGCTGAGCAACTTTTAGTTAAAATTCTAGCAGCAGAATTTTGGATTAACTGAAGAGGCTGAATGATGACTGAGTCAGATTACAGTAAACTAAGCAGAATGAGGCCAAGGCAGTGGCAGTGTCCTGGAGAGACAGGATTCGTCTGATTTTAGCAATATTTCTGAGCTGACACAAGCAAGATTGAGCAAATTTAGTAAAATGATGGTTCAAATGCAAGTTTGAGTGAAAGTAAAATACTAACTTTTTGCCACTGGCATGGCCAGATAAAGAGCCAAGGAATGGCTCAGTCACTTGAGAAACATGATCAGGACCAATAATTTAATCAGGACCAGTAATTTTTTTGATCTGGAGAAATTTTTGACACAACCATCCCTTAATATCCAGAAAAGTTATGAAAAGAGTCTCCTTAAATTAGCATCATCTCTGTCTTTCTCCTTCGAGCAGTTTGTGATGTTTAAATTGATGTCATGAAGGTAATTGTAAATGGTAGTTGGTGCAACTCCCCTCTGATTCTGTATTTTTGTCTCTCTCTGTCTTCTCTCAGGAAGTAGACACCACCATTCCTAACTATGAGATCATGTATATGATCAGAGATTTCCGAGCCAGTCTAGACTACCGGCCCCTGACCACAGCAGATCTGGTGAGTAGAGACTGTAGCCTCATTGTGTTTAACTTGTTTTCTGATATTTTCCCTTAGCAACACCCTAATGAAACATCTCTCTGTTCTCCTTTTGCCAGATTGAAGAGCACAGAATATGTGTTTGTGTAAGAAAACGTCCACTCAACAAGAAAGGTAAATCCCTCCAAATCAAACCAGCTCAGCAGTTTAGATATTGCATGTGAATATGTCTGCCCGGTCTGTGTCATTGAAATGCCTCTGCTGCACTCCAGAGCTGACCATGAAGGACTTGGATGTGATCACCATCCCTAGTAAGGATGTGGTGATGGTCCATGAACCGAAACAGAAGGTGGACCTGACCCGCTACCTCGAGAACCAGACCTTCCGCTTTGACTATGCCTTTGATGACAGCACTACCAACGAGATGGTTTATAGGTTAGTTTGGTTTAAAGCTGCTGGTTGTTCTCAGTCTTTTTGTTCACTTCAATGACACCTTACTACTAACCGATGATGATAAGATACAGCAAGTCTGTTTCTTTGGTCTGGATGGGGTGTGTTTACAGTAATTTGTTGGTTACTAGTGGGTGCATATTTATTCACAAAGTGCATGATTGATATAGAGTGCAGACAGAAGGAGTGATGGTGAACATGTGCTCTGCATCATCCCACAGGTTCACTGCCAGACCTCTGGTGGAGACCATCTTTGAGAGGGGCATGGCCACCTGCTTTGCCTATGGACAAACAGGCAGTGGGAAAACACATGTGAGTTACTGCCAACTGCTCTTTCAGTGTCAGCATGAACAAACATCCTTTTCACTTTTAGAAAACTCACACATGCTACATTAGTAAACTCAATATCACTGTGGTACACCACTTAATTGGGATTCAAGCCCAATTGTATGGAAAGCTTTGACTGCCCAGAAGTTTGCTGTGTTGCATTTTAGTAGTTGCATTATTCACTCAAGCACACAATTTGGAAAAAACTATTCATTCATGTGTATGTATTGTAGACTATGGGAGGAGATTTTTCTGGAAAGAACCAAGACTGTTCTAAAGGAATTTACGCATTAGCTGGTAAGTGATTGACATATTCTGTATGTGATATTTCATTATTTTTGTCATATCTGGTTGTTTACTGTGAGTGGTTGGGCTTGATTCCTCTTAAATTTCAATGCAGCTCGGGATGTATTTCTCATGTTGAAGAAACCCAATTACAAGAAGTTAGATCTACAAGTTTATGCAACCTTCTTTGAAATCTACAGTGGAAAGGTAAGTGCTTTGGCTCTTGATATTGGCCTAAAAAACAATAACAAGACATTAACCAATGCCAACTGTGTCTGCACTGCCAGGTGTTTGACCTGCTGAATCGTAAGGCTAAGCTGAGGGTGCTGGAGGACGGGAAGCAACAAGTACAGGTGGTGGGCCTTCAGGAGAAAGAGGTCAAGTGTACGGAAGATGTCCTGAAACTCATAGAAGTGGGAAACAGCTGCCGGTATGACAACAGAGAGTGTGCTATGCCAGTGCTGTGATGTGTACTTGTAGTGTGTTTAATTCCTCCATCAGATGATACATGGGTTCATATGTGAGATCCTGTTGGGTTTGTGTCCTAAGTTTCTCAATCATATATTGTATAAATAAAAGCAAAGTATGCATATCCCAAAAACTTAAATCTTTGTGCTAGATTCTGATAATAGTCTGTGAAATGTGAAAAGAATAGTCTGTACACTAGAGTTGGCTTTTGTAGCTTTTACTGCTCCTACCACATGTGACTTCAGATAAGGGCTTGAAGAAGGCAGAAGATGGTACTGAAAGAGCCAACTTTAGTGTGCAGACTATTGCTCTTGCATTTCAGTCATATATTGTCCTATAACGTAGCATAACCAGTTAACCGGGTCCTTGTACACCTGTTGCACTTGGCAGATAAGAGCAGATTGCATTAGTTTTTCCTGACTTTCTCCCTCGCTCACAATTACTTTCTTGCTCTGTTTCTTGTTTCCCTCCCTTCTTCTCATCTTTAATTCTCCATTCTCATGCTCTCAGAACATCGGGACAGACATCAGCCAATGCCCACTCGTCTCGTAGCCATGCTGTATTCCAGATCATTCTTCGGAGGAAGGGGAAGATGCACGGCAAGTTTTCCTTAATTGACCTTGCAGGGAACGAGAGGGGAGCTGATACATCTAGCGCTGATCGCCAGACTCGTCTGGAGGGAGCTGAGATCAACAAGAGCCTGCTAGCACTCAAGGTCTGGAGGCAATGATGCAGTGGCTGTATTTTAGCATCTCAAAAGTGTTAAAATATATATATATGTTTTGGTGCCACTTTGTTTTATCTATTTGGGAACAGTTTGAAAAACTATTTTTGTTCTCACTGCATTACACCCTGAAAGAAGCAAATGGTTGTCAAAGAACGTATCTCTCCCTCCCTGCCTCTTTCAGGAGTGTATCAGAGCTCTTGGCCGTAACAAGCCCCACACTCCATTCAGAGCCAGTAAGCTCACCCAGGTCCTTCGAGACTCATTCATCGGGGAAAACTCCCGCACCTGCATGGTCAGTCTCTTGCTTTCACAAACAGTCATTGTTTGTGTTTTCATATCTCTTCCACAGATGATATGAAATCCTCTGACTCATCTTCTCTTTGCACAGATTGCAACGATCTCTCCTGGTATGACTTCATGTGAGAACACCCTTAATACACTACGCTACGCCAACAGGTGGGAATGCACTGATACACTAACAGCAGTTGGTATTATTATTTGGGTCGTGTCTTTGTGTTGTAGGAAGTGGTGTTCAGCATTATGAATTGATGGAAGGGGTGGGAATCTCTGAGAACCTTACAGTTTGATTGTGATTTAGGGGGCCATGATGTGATTATAAAACAATTATCAAAATGTTTTATTTCTATACACACTTATTAAGTTTTTTCATTTTGTGGCTATTTTTAAAATATAGCCCATTTGTAATGATCAGTTATTAAAATAAACAGATGAATCTCCTTCCATTATCTTTTATTAATACAAGTTGAGGACATGTGTCAATTGGAAGGTTATATTTGCCAAGTTATTTCCCAGCATTTCAGAAAAATAAATACAATTTACCTGTAGCAGCATCTGTGTAGTAAATTAGCGCAGATTTCAGCATGTAGTGAATCACTTGATAACATAAAAAGCTGCCTTTATTCACAAATAAATAATGAAGACGTCTTTTCTTCCAAAATCCTCCTGTTGTGGGCAAAGCGCATTGTATCTCTCAGACAAAAAAAAGCGTTGTGCTGTATAGCAAAAAAACCCCTGTATTCATACAAAAACAATATAGAAGAATTCTTTACCAGCTCTCATACAGAGAGCTGTTTGTATAATGTCAAGTTAAATGTATAATGTCATGTTAAATGTTTGTAAATGGAGCTACCAAGGTGCAAGACAAATTTCAGACTAGTCTGACAATAAAGTGAAAGTGAAGTGATAACATGCTATGTGGAATATGTGCTGAAACAATAAATAATAGAGAAATTAAAAATAATAGACCATGATCATGACAGTGCATGGAACTGCTACACAGTAAAGGAGCTTAGCTGGCAAATGCTGGGATGCTTGTGTCAGCTGGAAGGTTGAAGTCAAAATACTTAAGTTGCTCACACTCAGCCATTCTTGTAAAACTTCAAGAAGCAGCCCAGCTTAGACTATAGGGACATAAACGCGTAGGGAATGTAAACACGATGCAGTGAAGCACGTGTTGTTTCAGGCATTCACAATGTCAAGAAAGGAGTTTTAAATTTCTGATTATTGAATTTTCTGCAATATTTCAAGAGAGAATTGCGATGCATCTGAGAATCGACCCTCCCCACCCCAACACCCATAATTTATAGCTCCTCCTTTTCCACAATAATGTCCAGCAGTTTTGTATGTGAAACTTGAGAAACCAATATCTGTAGCATAAAGTTAACAGAGGATAGATGTGAAATTCTCTGTCTCCCAGTAGTTCTGTCTGACTCTCTTGTATCCCCTCTCTCTTTTTCCCTGCTTTCTTTTCCTCTTCTCTCCCATCTTCTGCTCCTCTGTGTGCTGGTGTGGCTGGTGGCGCTGTGTAGAGTGAAGGAGTTTGGGATTAGTCCGTCGGACATTCCCTTCTCCCAGGGCGGTCAGGGAAGTCGCCCTGAGCATTCACCCACCAATACCTTTGAGTACGATGACTTTGCTGCTACTTCTCCCAGCAGGTCAAACACTCCCCAATGCACAGCACACGCACACACGCAAAACACACAGTGCATGCACCCCCTCCAGGTATTTCTTACATTGTTCATAATACACATTCAGTATAAGCACATTTAGCAGCCTCCATTCTCTTCATCTGCTGCTCACTGTGGAAGACTCCTTCAGCTGCTCCTGTCTTCTTATCCTCGCTCTCTTTCATCTGCATGACACCTCTCATCCTCCTCTCCTGCTTTGACTTGTGCTTCCACTTTTCTATTTTGTATTTTGCTACGCTGTCGATGTGACCTGGATCATTGATCTTCTTTTCATTGCTACATGAAGAATAACGCATCCGTCTGTCAGTCCATGTGCCGTTTATTTTGACTTTGCTGAGTAACACCATCAGTAGTTGGTTCTGGATCAAGTTGAGCTGCAGGATAACAAAAGGCAGCTATGATGTTCTGATATTTGGAATATTAAAAATTACGATAGAAAAGAAAGTTTGATGTAATTAGTCACCATTATTATTTTAAGTTAAATATTTGACTTAAAAAGTTAATATTTGGTGCCATGATAACACTAACACGTTTGTGCAGCCAGCTCTGTAGTACCAGGGTGCAGGATAAACATTTGTTTGAGCCAACTCCCAGCAGCTAATCCCTCTCACATAGTCCTAATTCATTAGCGTCGTACCAACAGGTCAGTAATACCTCATCAGCTCATCCAGGGCTCATTAAACACAAGCCCCGTCCAACTAGATGATAACCTTAAATACTGTATGCAGAAACCCCCGGGTGACGTGTGATGTTGTGAAGTTTACTGGAACATGCATAGACAAGGTTTTAGTAAAAGGGATGTAGATACACTGACGCAGGAATTATGTAAAGGTTCAGACATCTAGAGAGCTCACATATTAGTCTTCCCCCATGCATGGTGCCATTGCTGTCATGCTCCCATCACATGTGTGACGTGGTTATGTGATCCCACTTATAACCCGATACCCTGAAAAAAACATAGCAGCCATGTTGAGATTGGCTGTGCACTGCAGATGAATGAGTCCTGACCTGCTCACTGCCCGTCATGTTTGCAGGGTGAAGGAGCTTACGGTGGATCCCAACCAGGTGATGGAGGGGGGTCGACCCAACATTCATGCCGTCAACCAGCTGGACCTTTTAGATGAAGAGTGGCTGAGCAGCTCACCACAGAGAGATGATCTCAAACTGCTCTGTGAGCAGAATGTAAGTGCCCAGTGTCTGTTCTCTTAAATGGAAAAATGAATTCTGGTGTGTGTATTTAACACAAGGGGATATTGAATTAGATTTATCAGCAGGCACTTGGCTCTGTGAATAGGGGACTGCCCTTCAGGTTCAGCCAAGTGAAGAAAATCTCCCAAGGATCGAGATGGCATCACAGTGCTATTATGACTTTCATTTATGAATTTTTTATGTATCTTTTGAAATTGCACAGCCATTATTGTATCACGGTATGCTTGTCCTTGCAAGTAAGTTAATAACTGAGCACTTCAGCTGTTTAGATTTTTTCCCTCTGTATTTTAAGTAAATGCATAAATGCATAAATTTGATTTTCAAATGATCAAATTACTCTTTCGGCGCAGTTTGCTTGAGCAGTAATGCTGTCTCTGGTTCAAATAAGGTTCAGCATGCTCTCACAGGCATGTAGACTGAAGACTGAACAGTCCAGTTTTCATTGACTGATGCTGTATCTGTCACGTTATAACCTTGTTCACAAGTATGACTAAAACAATTAGTTGGAGTGACATTCCTGGTTTTAGCTGGGGTATATGCAAGGCTTGGAGACAACCATGAATACAGATGTTTAAACTAATTGAGAGGCACTTAATATATAGCTTGTGAGACTTAAGTAGCTTGTCTCCTGGGTACACTGCTTGCAAGATAAGATTAACACATATTACAATTACAATTCACATTTGACATACACTTTAATCCAAAGCGACACACATATGAGATTTTTATACACCGCAAGCAAAGATCAATTTAGGAGGGAACAATGACACCAGCTGCCATAAAGCTCTAGTTCTGGTCCAAAAGACATGTGCTACAAGGCAGTGCAAGGAGGTAATATGTAGAGTGCATAGAAGAAGGAAGAAAGCATAGAGGCTAATGTTTTGTTTGTTTGTTTTTGACTTATTTTGACTTTCTCACAGTTTTTAAATGGCGTGAACTTCATTGCACTTCACATAGAAAAGAAATCATACAAAAGTAGTACAAACAAGACTATGATAACCATCACAGAGAAAGTACATCTATCACACACATGTGCACTCAAACACATGCAAAGGGATAAGGCCTCAGGAGAGGCTTTAGAACAAGGTTTTAAGCTTTTTAGAGCACAACTGATATATCAGCTGGCCGTTATTGGGTCATCACAGATACAGCAGTGGATATGTTGGCTGATGTGCAAAAATAAAATGTTGCAATAAAAAGCACTTATTTAAAATGTTTTATCATTATGTCATTAATCTAGCGGACTCCATTGCTCACATAACAGTAGGCAGAATAGCTTATCACTGACGAGCTGGTGGTTGTGGTTGTGTTAATTTTTTTGTTCACATGCAAAATATTCAGCTTCCTGTAACATATTTATTCTAACTGTTTATTTACTTTGCTGCAAACGGGTGTTTTGTTGTATAAAGAAATATTAGCCCATATATCGTTGTCAGAAATTGTTACTCCCAAATATCTATTTGTATCGGCCCCAGAAATCCAGTGTCAGTCAGGCTCTGCTGCTTAAATGATGTTAGAGAGTTGGGGCAGGCCGGAGGTGATAGAGACCCTGAGGACTTGAGACACCTTGTTGGCTTTTGACTCTCTGACTTCAAGGCAGAAGTTTATTAATGTATTGCAAGGCCGGGCCCTTTGAGCTTTGTAGACACGCTACAAAATCTTAAATGTTCACTGGAAGCCTGTGCAGCGATCTCAGCCCAGGTATAAATAATGTGTACAGTTTTCTTGTCCCAGTCAAGACTCATGCTGCAGCGTTCTGAGCTCTAGCTGCCTTGGAATGACACATTTGTTCCTTCCACCGTCTGTTGTAAACCTTGTAAAACTGTTTCCCCTTCCAGGAGGAGGAGGTGTCTCCCCAGCTCTTCACCTTCCACGAGGCCGTGTCTCAGATGGTTGAGATGGAGGAGCAGGTCCTGGAGGACCACCGTGCTGTTTTCCAGGTCAGGACGCTGAAGATGAAACATTCTCTCTCTCTCTTTTTCACATGCTGCCTCTTGTTTTGGTATATTTCTGTAGACACTGACATGCACCATCTCAATGTAAAGGTTTCAACTTTCATGTAACCATGTCACTTTACTGTATGTTGAGACATGACACTTTCTAATCTTAATATTAAGGCTTTAATCATGTCACTGAACCTTTATTTAAAAAAAAAAACAGGAGCTAGTTTGTGATCCTAGTGTCTTCTGATTCTGTTGTGTACTACCTTTAAGAAAACGTAGCACCCATTACACATGCATGCAGTGGGAATCGATGGTAACAAGCTGGAATGCAGAGGTTGTTCTTTCTTGGGTTTATGGGGGTAGTCTGGTGCTGCTGGTAGTCTTGAATGTCATGCTAGATTAAAATAAATGATTAAATGGGTGTGTGTGTGTGTGTGCGTGCGTGCGTGTGTTCTCTGGGCAGGAGTCTATTCGATGGCTAGAGGATGAGAAGGTGCTGTTGGAGATGACAGAGGAAGTGGATTACGATGTGGACTCATATGCCACTCAGCTGGAGCAGATCCTAGACCAGAAGATAGACATCCTCACTGAGCTCCGAGGTAGGAGGGAAGCACAGAGACACACCATGACCTGTCGTTGACATTCACCAGTTTGACCAGTATGGTTGTTTTTTGTCTTTTTGAGACCGATACTGATTCCAATATTTTGTTAACTGAAACTACCAATAGCCTATATTTCCACCAGTACCTTTTTAAATGTGAAAATACTTTGCAAAAAAATAAACAAGGAGACTATTAATAGAATATTTTAATGAAATGTTTGAATAACCAAATTAACTTCTGTTAAAAAATTCAAGATAAAAAGATAAGAGACAATTTGAAAAACTTTCAAACTGGAAAGTGAAGACATGGGATATACCAAATACCAACAAATCGGTCCAACCCTAGTTTTGTTCTACTATTACTCACAACACACAATTCTTGCTTAATCTTTTGTCATTGGTCTTTCAGTCCATAGTTTAGCAGGACAATCAAGACTTGATAATCACTTATGAGTCACTGTAAGAACAGTACTCAAACCCTGTCAAAAACGACGCTTGTTAACAGAAACTTCTTCTCCTCTCTGTCTTTCCTCAGATAAAGTGAAGTCATTCCGCTCTGCACTCCAGGAGGAGGAGCAAGCCAGTAAGCAGATCAATCCCAAGAGGCCACGTGCTCTTTAGAGGCTGGTAGCTAAAGAGGTTTAAGTGGCACATACAGAAACATAACCACTAGATGTTTGGCACAACTCAGGCTGTCACTAGCAGCTGTGAAAACATGAAGTAAAGGACTTTCCAATGTACAAACAAGCTCAAGAAATTGGCGTTTGTTATAATCTCATTCTCCCAACAAAATGGCTGTTCACTTACTCTGGTCTTGTTAGAAAACTTGCGGAGGGAAATGATTTTTTTTTTAATCTCCCTCCTTTTTTTTAGATAGTTGATTTTTCTTGTATGGAGGATGTTTAGTTTCTTCTCTGCCCTGTTCTGTTTTATTTATTTTCTTTTTAACTGTTTGTACTTTCTTTGAATGGAGTACTTGTTGACCAGGTTTCAGAAGAGATCCTAAATTGGACACGCTTTAAGGTTTACCATACACCACCAGTATTTGATTTCTGGTAGCTCTGGCTGACATGTCTGCATGTGCACTCTGTGATAGCGTATGTACGCCACCGCCCTCCATTATCATGCTTTTGGGTTCTCACCCAATTGGCACTGTACAATATAGTCATATGTCATTAGGTCCAGTCTCTTCTTTCTCTCCCCACTCAGAGCTTTTACCAGTTTGGAAGAAGCCGTGAACTAAGTTGTGCTACTTCCTCTGTGATTGGTTTCTTTCCTCGTGTCTCTGAGACAAGTTTCTACATGTAGTTTGCTTCAGTTTGTGCCATGTCATTTTGTGTGGCAACCCTCTTAAAATTACTTTTACTTACTGTAAAAAAAATGTTTTCCATCCCCATTTAACACTTTGTTATAAAAATAAAACTAGGAAAAAACTGCTATTAACAAATGTATAGTGAATACCACTGACCTACCATTGGTTATGTTGCTCAGTGTTTGCACCGGATGTAATGCTGGATGAAGTAATAAAGATTCATGTGTTTCATTTGAATGTTTCTCTGACAGTGAGTAATATGACTGGGGTTTTTTTTTCTATTTGAGTAACCAGATTGTGAGCCAGTTATTCACACACATTGTACATGTTCTTGTAAAATGCAAAGCTGAACAGAATAATTTCCTGTCTTAGGGCCCAGAGATGCAGCTATTGTGAGGGGAAGACCCAGCAGACTGAGTTTAGTCTGAAATACCATCTGGTGACAAGATTTGAAGATGTTAGGACAGGAAAGGAAGAGCTGTTAACAAGAAAAAACACTGACCAGGAAAGAAAAAGGCATGTGGCTTTTTTAATGTCCATTTGCTTGTCAAGTAACACACTTATTTTGAAGATAGACTGAACACACTCAACTTTCACTACCTTTATTACACACATTTCCATTCTGCAGGAAAAGGTGGTGTGATACACTTACCAGTTGTTGTACTGGGACATACTTTGGGACGGATGATTCGAAAGTGTAAACCAATAGGATATCAGTTACACAGTTTTATCTGAAGGGGTAGGTGGAGGGATAGGATGTTTAAACACTTGGATAAGATTTTATTGGTTGAAAATATTTATTCCTACTGGTGCAATATGAGAGCACACTGTTAAGTGAGTCTGAGTAAAATGGGACATAGAAATAATGCACACTAAGTTAGATTTACTAAGATTGTAATGTGAGCTCAACCAAGTTACCGTTACACTGAATATGTTCTCTAAATGAATTAACACCCATTTTCAGTTTACTGTTACGGTGGTTAATTCTATGCTGTCATCTTTCTCATCGGAGTGAAAACAGCTTTAAGATGATCTCAATATGAGCTCATTAGATGTATTACCCTCCTTAAATACTGTGGTTTGTACATTTCTGCAAAGAATTCAACATTGCAGGTTTAATTCTTACAAACTAGGTACAAAATGAAACGATTCCACAAGAGGAGGAAGGAAAACAGCTAATCACTTTCCACTGATTGGACCAATAGGGAAGTGCTCACTCTCTTTTATTTAGGCATGGCCGCTTAAAAGGCAAAATATACTTAACTATTCATTTATTACTCCCAAAGTGATTTTTTTTTTTTTTTTTATAAAGCTCCTCCAGGGTTTTAGAATATAGGGTGTAGGGACTTACAACACAGTGTACAAATGGCTCACTAAAAGGTCAAGCTCCTGGGCAGCAGGTTGAACAGCTGTTGTCCAGGGTGAGAATGGTCCCTAATGATCTGCCTGCCCCAGCAGAGGCACCATGAGCAGGAGATGGCTTCAAGGTAGTGCAGTGGACAGCGGACGATTTTTTTGAGCTGTTTGTTTTGTCCAACACTGCTGACTGAAAATGAATAATGACACTGACAGTCATGTGAGCGTGCTCACAGGGGAAAAAACACATGAATTCTGATCTGAACCTTCACACAGCCGTCACATCACCAGGATTTAAGACCACATACAAAAGTGGACCAAATCACAAATGAAAATTCCAGATTCAGCGTGATTTTTGTCGTTCATGCTGGCATTAAAAAAAATCATATCTGTGTCACATCTGAGGGTAAATCAGATTTAGGGCACTCTACTGGCTGTCTATTGAAGACAGTATCTGGTCTCTGGCAGCAGACATGGACTTCCTGTGCTGCTAGCAAACTATCATTCTTATCTAAACCTTCAACATTGCACCATATGTCACATGACAACAAATAGTTCACATATCTTTCCATCACCTCACCATGGCTTCTAGGAAAAAATTATATCATTCAGAGAGCACTAAACATGTGTTGGTAATAAACTGAGTCACCCTGGAGGTCAGGCGATGTCACCAAGTGTAGTTTTCACCTGGCACCACAGTCTCAGCGCACTGCTTTTCACTATTAGATGTCAGGCTTCACAGATTTGTGTCTGGGGTTTGGTTGCTCTTTAAGCCACTTGACTGTTGTTTTTACAGTGTATTTTGAATCACTGTCCACTTGAAAGACAAACTTCCTTAAATTGAGGTTTGTAGCAGAAGGTCACATGTTTTTGTCCAGGATTTGTTCGTAGCCGTTCATCTTCCCATCCCACATGGATGGCCGGTACCTGCCACTGAAAAGCTTCCACATAACAGCACACGGCCACTGCCAAACCTCAGGATGGCTGATGCTGTTACCAGGTTTAATGTTTTGACAAGGCACAAAATACTTTCAAATTTAGAATCTGTGGCAACAAAATATGAAAAATGGGCTGTTGTAGATTTTATGTTTATTATAGACTCTATTATTATTATATTATTCTTCTGTTAGGCCCAGAAAAGAAGCGGAATTTTTTTTCTTACACAGCCTCTCGTGTATAGCTGCAGGCGTGAACGGTATGCTACCAACCAAACTGGTTAAACAAGATTTACTTTTACATGTTAGATATATGTGGATGAGCTCTACCATTTAAGAGCGGTTTGGAGTTTGCTCCTCTAGCAGAGTATCATCATAGTCTTGACAAGAGACTTCCTTTTTGAACAGCATATTTCTCTGAGGGAAATGACCATCAAAAACTTCTCAATCGAATATGGCGCTATCAACAGCAGAAACACCTTCACAAATGGAGATACCATTACCGGGAGAATCATCGTGGAGGTTTC
>OMLB01019051.1:0-12255 GCA_900302555.1 Myripristis jacobus
TAAGTGTCATGTCTCTGACAACAAGCACTTCTGATTTTAAAGAATAATGTCCTCTTACAGACAACAACTATGTCTCAACATACACACACACACACACACACACACACAAACACGCAACCGCATGGTCGTCTTTCATGTTTCTGACAGTGAGTGTGAGCGGTTATCTGGAGACTCATGCAATATGCTTACAGAGAATATACAAAGACACAGGCCCGGGGTGGCCTGCGGATCAGCTAATGAACAGCATACAGCGATGGAGACCGGTCCCTGAGCAGAGGGCCTTGTAGGTAGCACAGAGCAACGGGCTGGAGCGTTTGGAGGATAATGAGCAGGAGGTGTGGGGCAAAGCGGCTACCGAACAGCAGGGAGCACAGGGGTAAAGCAGGAGCCAGCGACCTGCATTACAGGAGGCAGGGAGGTCTTTGTGTGTCTCATTTTCCCCTCAAAAGTCACTGAATTTTGTGTTCCTGCCTTTGAAAGAAGGCAGAAAGTCAACCTAAACTCCATGGTGGTCGTTAATGTTTTTTTACAGCAGGGCTGGACAAAATCAAATATGACAGTCTGTGACTGAATACCTCCATATTGGTTCTGTGGTGATATTGTGGGAATTACTATTGCCGCTTTCATTTGATATTTACACATAGGATATTTGTAATAAATACTCATTAGTAATGTGAATATGATGACTAATTAGCAAGAGGCAAATAACAGGCCATTCATTAAGTCCAGAAAATTGCATCCCTTTACTGTTACACAGCTTTTAAAACCTGAAAAGACAACCTTTATGCCATCTCACAATGTTACGGTAACCAAAATCCCAGGCAATATCAATATCATATTGACATACTGCCCTAGCTGACAAGAGTGAGCAGTTATGGGGAGATGCAATATGCTTTAAGAGCACATATGAAGACATGCGGACTTGGGGACGGGGCTGGATCCTCACCAATAAACCTCAGCCTATCACAAAGAGGTGTGTAAATTCATGGCGATTCAGAACCATACCATTCTAGAGGATCGATCAGGACTAAAGTATGAAATCTAGCTGAGGGAAAACAGGCGTCTTTGTTGAAAATGAACAGAATTTCTGGTGTCGGAGAAAACTTGGCATCTTAAAAGAGCTAAAACAACAAAATAACACAACACAAAACACCAAACTCCACAGAAAATTCATGTTCTTGGCATTGCTGGAAAACCAGTGAAGCGAAACAAATCACCCTCACTTGGTTTTGAGACGAGAAAAGAGCAATTTACTCGATGGGATGGGAGAAAATAAAGCTGTGCTGCTCTGTTTGAAAGCTGATGCAATCTACTTTGCAGCAGAACATCTGGGGAAATAAAAAGGTCACACAGATTTATATTTAGATGCCAGGGGGAGAAATGCGCTTCGCCACTCCGCTCTGCACCCAGCAGCTGACAATGGCTTGCTATGAAGAACCGAATTAATGTAGCGTTAATGGCAGCCCACTGTACAGCTAATAGCTACCAGTTTCCTCAAAGCACTCGGATGTCAGCAGAAACGTGGCTATAATTTGGTGATCTCATCATATTTTAGGCTTGAGACAAACCTCACTGAGAGAAAAGCTGTAGGCCAGAGTCGGCTCTCCCAAACTGGTGCTACAAGACTACACCCACTTTTTGGGAAAGTGGCCAGTTGGTCAATTTACCTTTTATGAGATGAAAGGAGCAGAGAAACCTCACTAAAAGGTCTACCCTATTTTAGTGCTCCTGCAGCCATTGATGCACTGCATGCCAACACATTAGCAGTGCAGAGGTATCTACCAGGAGATGATTTGCAATTTCTATAATTTCGGTTTACCCACTTTCCTGCCACCCTTAGTCATCCACTTCTTCATTTCCTAACTTGTCCAGAGTGGCTTGCAACATCCCCCAGAGAACATGTCTGGACTTGTTCGGTTTAGCTGCTGAATGTGTGTCGGAGGACACGGCAGTAGCAATCACAGCGGCAAGACGACCTCGTGGGTGCATGGCATTATGGTCGATTGAGGCTACTGTCGGTGGATAAACTGATATCTCTCTTCAGATCTTTGAAAATAAATTTCTCCCTGTGGGATTGTTGAAAGCGGTGAGCCTAGAGAGACTCCCTTGCTCATCAAACCCTGATGTTCACTGTTGGCATTTTGGCTAACTGGACATCTGCTGTTGAATTCCATGTTACTTTCGCTGGAAATATCTCAATGTGTTTTGGCTAGACGAGACCTTAAAAAAAATGTGCCACTATAATATCAAATTGGCCCAAAAATGCAAAGTACATCACTTAAAAACAGTGTTATAAACACGTTTGGGTGGATTTTTCTTGTAAGGGAAAAACTATGATGTATATTATACAGTCTGCTGGTGGAGATATGTTCCATTAACACACATCCAAGGTTTACTTGGACCAAATTACACACAAATCAAAAGTAAACTAACTGTTTTGAGGAAAACAAGTTTGTTTCAGGTTGCCATGGCAACATCTGTACTTGCGCTGTCTCTGCCTGAGGCAAAACTGCAGGAGGGCAGCGCATACATGAGAGTTAACCCCCACTTTTTCAGATTAGAAGCTGGGCCTGTTTTTTTATTTTTTTTATTTTTTACTGCTATGCGATTCATCTTCTAAATTGACAGTCTTTGGTGCAACATTACCAAAGCCTTGTTTAGCTATGGGTATACTAACATTTGCTATTAACTGATAGCATTGACTATCTGGTGGGTCTTTTCCGTCCTACGGCGGCTGAGATCTCATTAGTCTTCTTTATGACTATTTGTGCTGGAAATCTGACTCCCTTGGGGACTCACTGATGCTTTGACAGAAAGTGAGAGAGAGAGAGAGGAAAAAAAATATACATGCACATGTCAGAGACAGTGTGTAAAAGAAAATATGTGTAAAAGAAAAAATATGTGTATATTTATAAATATGAGATGCCGAGAGATGGGGAAAAAAAATAAAAATGGAGGAGAAGAATGAGAAGAGCACAAGAGGAACTAGGCTCAGGAGACATTCAAGGAAAATTTCAGACAAGTGCGAGCCTAATTAGGGTGTATGGAAACACTCGAGGGCGCCCACGAGGCCTCGCTCTCCTCCTCTGCTTCACCAGGCTTGGAGGTATTCTCTGGTATCTGTGCAGCGGGCTACTGAAGGCCTAGCAGACAGTCCGTGATTAATGATGAGGACTTCCTAGTGGGCCTCTTCCCTGCACATGTTCCGAAGGGGCAAACTTTTAACCTGTAAATGAGCTGCGCTGATTCACCTCTAATAAGTCAGCGAAGGTATTTCTCCACCTCCAAGCTCCTCGGGCGAGAGAAGGCGTCAGCTGACATCAGTCAGGGGATGCTGGCGGAGCGCTAACCCTGTCAAAAGCACCATCTGTCGGCTGCCTGTTATAGAAGACAGCTTCTCTGCAGACGGGCAGAGAGGCATCATCTTACTGGCACCATGGGGTGAAGTGTGGGTATATAGGACATTAATCTGTGATTTATTTGTACAGTGCTGCATGGTGCAAGACTGGAGTTGTATACGGACACCTGAGGAGCTGTAGAGGATGCTGGCCGATGGTGATTTGGTGTAGTTCTGCATCAAATGTATTACAAAGCAGCACGGCGTAAAAATGTGAAATGAGATGCTTTTTTACAGACCGCCTGGGGTCCTCTCTGAATATAATGAATAACAAGTAGAATTTAAAAAACGCAGCAATAGCAAAGCTTATTTTTCTCTCTTTTTTCTCCTTCCCCTTCCCTTTAATAAAGCATATCTACATCCTTTAACATATAGCTCAATCAGTTAATATATACTTAACAGTTCACTAGGGCTAACAACACCAAGATTGGTGTGACAAATTTATTGTGTGTTTCGGTGTATAAAATAGATTACATGGTAATTATATCTGAAAATTAATTAAATTAACTAATCAAATTGGGGACTGCGTAATGAGACTGTGCAACTGTAATGAGAGCCCTTAAAAAAAAAAAAAGAACTATAGTGAACCGATAAGGAGTGTTAGAAGGATAGTAATATCACAAGCCCCTTAGGAATATCATGGGGATATTATACTGACACCATAAGGGTTAAAACTGACAATTAATTCAAACTCACATACTACAGACTTGAGTTTATAATTGACTTAATGGTCATTTTCCGTCCCTGCACGATTATAATGGTTTTACCATATTAATTTAGTTCAGCGCAGTTCAGCACAAGGGTCCCTTCCTGCAGAGAGAATGTGACCGAGCAGCATCTTTGCTTAATTTGGAGCATGCAGCATAAGCATATGACCATGGAGCTCATTTATCAATATGTCCCTTTATGTAAAACATTCACGACTATCTAATTTCTGGCTGATTTTTGGCAGGGGATGGATACATGGTATGAATATGTTATGGATTGTTTCATGGCGGCCTGTTTGACAATATTAAGAAGTGCTCACTCCTATCTACTGTGTGTGTGTGTGTGTGTGTGTGTGTGTGTGTGTGTTCATGTAAGAGCCTGCATGCATGCAAATTCAATGCAAGTGTACACACCTGATTCCCCGTGTCTGCAGTCATTTGCTAAAAAAAAAAATTGTGGTGAGGACTTTTAACAATGCACCCAGTCAGCCTTTCCAGACATACTTTCAACATCCCACAGTGAGTGCCGCCTGATTCATGATTCACCGTGTTATGATAATAACACTGACTTTACGGAGTGAACAATGACTTTGTATGGACTTGGCAGATGTCTGAGAATCCCAAGTCCTCCTAAAATGTAAACAGAATGAGCTCATCTTTGAAGGAGGGCTTTAAAGTGAGTAATGCCAGCCTCCTCAGCCACGCTCATTACAGCTGAATTAGGCTGTATCGTCGAGGTAAGCTCCAGTAATCAGACTACCTCAGCAGCAAGGCTTAATTGGCTCATCACTCAGCCGACACTCGCTCGATGCACATTAAAATAGAAGGGACTCCCGTCATTTTTCTAGTGTTAGAAACGGCAAAACAAACAAGAGGGGGATATTGTTGTGTTCCTGAGATACGCCTTTCATGATTTTAATCAAGACAACAGGGAATCTGGGTCATAGCAAAAAACAAACAGGGTCAGGTTATTGTAGTTGTCAAGGGGATGTTTTTATTGCTCATGTTTTAGCCAGAGCAACAGAATACTAACCCTTCACTTGTGGACTATATTTTCCCATGCTGTAAGAAAAAAAAATCCACTTGAGAGTTAACATAACCTTCATCTCAGAGTGTGAAATTCTGCAAATAACATCACTGACCACAAAAAAAAAAAAAATTCCCACAATCTTGTAACCTCGCAGCATCCGTCTGTGAAACCTTTAAACAAGTGGAGGCACAAGAGGAAAAACCGAGTAATGAGTAATGTGTGAGAGTATGCACTATCACTACAGCATACGCATTCACACGCAGATTCAGGGCCCTGTCAGAGAGAGATGGAGAGATAGACAGAGAACAGGAAACAGGGGAGTGAGAGAGACTTTGAGTCGGACAGAGTGAGAACGGAAATGAGTGAACAAGGGATGCGGGAGGGGGGGCGGCAAGACAGAGGCCGGCAGTTTTTGTTGGCCGGCCTGGGCCTCCCAACGCCAGCCGCCCTGAGAAGCTGAGATATCCATCAGGTCTGCCTCTCTCTGAGCTTGACAGTGGATCTACAGAGGGTCCTTTTTAAATCAGGCCTTTCCTACTGCTGGCTCGGCTCCAGATAAAGGCCCACTCTGAGGGGGATTCCTCGGCCTGTGGACCCCCGCTGGGAAACAGCCGAGACGGACGAATGAACGCTTTTGTGGAAGGAAGAGCAGGGAATGGCGTTCAAGGAGATGGCCAGAGGAAATAAACAAGGAAGGGGGGGAGGCAGAAAGATGCATTAGCGCACACACACACATAGACACACACAGACTCACAGGCAGCCAGACACAAGCTCGATAGGGGGTCCTGTGGGGACCTATTCGACATTTGTCCAATGCGTCCTATAGACATTTGTGCCACATCTCTCAATGCATTCCCCATGCTCCAGAGGGGCGATGGGGCTCGCACTGGGAGCCGTGATGTGATTACATAAAAAGCTACAGCCACACATCGGTTATTGGGGTAAAAAGGAAATTAAAAAATCACTTCTAGATCTGTGATCTGACTCTTAGTGAAGGTCAAAGCCAACAAGACACTGGAACCTGTCATTATCCCACAAATAAGATGCATTGTAACAAGTATAAAGAATAAATAGGCACCGAGAGGCAAAGAATGTGTTTTTCTTCATTTGAGAAACTGAGAAATTTTGAAGAAATAAAAGATAGGTGCAGGTGTAGCACAGTTGGATGTAGCAGCAGCAATACAATGCTGGCACTTGAGATGGCTCGAGCGGTGCTGTTGCTATCTATTACATTAGGAAACACCAGATTACAGGCTCAATACTGCAAGAATGACTCACTCTGAGAGGAAACTAGTGCTTGCTGGAATGAATGGCACCTGTAACATTGCTGTAACTGCCACTCCAGCCCGGTGCTGTACTTATCAAGCCTCTTGGAGCGGTAGTAGAAAGTCAATCTGGCATCGCTCGCCACCCTGCTTTCGCTATCTCTCTCAGTGTGACTTGCCAGCGAGCCCTGATTGTAGATGAGCTCTCCTACGGGATGACAAACAGCACTTATGTTGACTGAAGCGAAACAAGCCTTCAGCTGTGACACGGTTGCTAAATAGGATACCTAATATCCAGCCACCAGGCTCTGCTATTTAACAGTCAACATAGCTCCAGGATTGGTTCGGTTATCTGACTATATAGACCAGCTGTCAGCCAGCTATGCCGAAGTTAGCTTCACAACACTATGGAGAGAATATTCACCGGCGTTTTCTCCATAAGCCCCTTGAGAGTGTTTACTTATCAGCAGGCACACACCCCTATCAACAGCCTTGCTCCATCGCACCGGGAGCTGAGGAGAGTCACGGGGAGGAAAAAAGAGGTGGAGAGAGAGGAAAAGAGGCACTCTGGAAGGCTTTGATACGTACTCAAGAACATACATGGCTACTCCACCGGCTAATATTGTGCTTGTTGAACACATCTGTGTGTGGAAAGAGGAGGGGCTTGTGAGCATCAAGGAGCAAATTCCCCCATTCTCCCCAGTCACTTGAGTCCCATTCTGCTGTCGGTAGATAAGTGTGAAAATCAGGCTTGGTGGCAGGCGCGCCGAGGTGAAATGGATGCCACGGCTGCGGCTCAGGCGGACCCGCAGTCACAACCGACCACCGGCCGAGGCTGACGACTTCTAGCGCGGCTCTGTGCAAGCCAGATGGGGCAAAAACCGCCTTGCAAAAAACTTGTCAACGCAGTGATTTATTTCCTCGTAACACAGTATAAAAATATGTGTTGAAGTGTCCCTTTTGCCTGTGTCATCATATCTTTCAACACTTCAGCCTGATGTGTCTTATATTGATTACATGGTATATACACATGATAAATCATGACATAAGGCTGCAGTCACTACTTACATCACCTCCTCATTAATATAACACTCTGAAATCGACTCTACATAAAATTATGCTTCATTGGACCTGACCCATCACCCTTCCACATGGGACAAAACAATACTGGCATTTTTATGAATGCCAATATTGGGCCAGCCAGGGAACCAGCCATGTTATGTAAACTATACAGGCCAATAAGAAGTATATTTACTCCAACAATCTCCAGAAGATCCAGTGGGCTGTGGGCTTCATTACTTCTGTTGGCCAGTCTGGTGATATCCCCCAGCTACTGAACACAATGTAGCCAGCACTGCTGACTGCTGTCTCCTCTCTATACATCTCAAACCAAAGCACAGTCACTTCTAATTAGATTTGTAAGGATGAGACAGTGTGGCCTGACAGAACACTGTGTGTGTGTATATGCAATGTTTGTGTGTGTGGGGAGGGGCTATAAAAGTGGGAAGGAATAGAGATCAACACGCCACTGAGAAGACTTGACAGCCATTGTCCCTTGGCAGTGGGGCCCACGGAGGAAGTTCAGACTGAGGAGGAAAAAGGAGACTGCCTCCCTCGCTATACAATGGCAAGTCATAAAAAGCAGCGCTATAAACTCTGCCTTATCCCTGTAACAGTTATTGTTGCAGGAAGTGGCGATGACGGTTCACGTTATCTCCCTGTGGCTGGTATTCCTGAGGCAGTGAGAATATAAACATCATTTGCTTTTTACATAGAGCAACACCACAAAAGCGTGAAGGGCATAGCTGCAAACAGAAAAGCCAAGCAAAGTCAATCAAAAGTGTTTTTATGTGGAGGTGCAATGGAGAAGGGGAAGAAATAGTGAGGAGGGTAAGAGATAAAAATCAAAGGGTAAAGTGAAGCAGCAAAGTGTCATGGAGTGAACAAACACCCCTGTCATATTCCCTAATTCTTATATTTTCTTCCTCTTCATCTATCGGACCCAAGGGAAAGCCAGCTGATGGCTGCAGGCAGGAGGAGTAGGTCCTGTATATGTGATCCTGTAGTTCAGCAGGTAGAGCACGGAGCTTAAAGCAACTGGGTTATAAATTGCATTCCCACTGGGGTCATTCGTGCTAAACAACACATGGAGTCGTGGCATTGCAGGCTGCTTTGGGTAGAAGTTCCCAGCAAATGTAAATGGGTGTTGTTGTATGACAAAATAAGATCTGAAGTGACCAGGGTAGCACAAAAAGAAAAGGAAGTAATGGAGTAAGCAAGAAAGTGGGAACCGTCCAAAACAAATGACAGTGTTGTGTTTTTAACAACTGAAAAAAGAACAACTAAAAATACAGCATTTCTGCTGACAAAAGGAGTGCTTCAGCTCCTGCCAGGGCCATGCTGTCCTTGTGCAGCGCATGTCTGTGTGAACTTTTACTAAATGAAATGTCAATGAGTTTCTGCACCAAGGTTCCCAAATCAAATTCCTGTGCATTTGTCATACTTTGCGGTATGAATGAAGTGACTGATTTCCATCCTGATTCATCATTTGTGGAGTAAGCATCCAATTCTCTGCAAGGCAGGTGGTGTTTCACAGCGAGCATCCAGTCAAAGGGGAGCGGTCCACAGAACAAGAGTAAGAGCGGGCCTGTGTAGTGCTGATGAAAAGCCAGGCAGCGTGGGAGACCTAGCAGGCACTGGAGCAGGGTTAACATGGGTAAAAGCAAGGGAGGCGTGTAGGAGGGAGTGTGTCGGCCCTCGGTAGGGGCTGTGAATGTCGCGGCTACCACCTCAACCACTTTGTCTGACTGATGAGTTCAAACAGGACATGGTAATAGCCTGTCTCCAACATTCCCCTAACCATAAATCTCTCTCCAAGAAAAATGGGAAAGCAATCAGGTGGGAAGAGGGGCTTCTGTGTGTGTCTATGTGTTTGAGACTGTGTGTGTGTGTGTGAGAGAGAGAGAGAGAGTGAGAAAGTGAGCGAGAGAGAGAGAGAGAAAGAGGAAAGAAGGAGAAATAAGAGGCAAACCGAGACAATGAGTGTGCATGTACAACATGTACATGCAAGCAAGTGGGGGAGTGCACATATGCTAGTCAGTTTGTGTGTGTGCGTGTGAAATGATCTGAAAACGCAGGCCGTGAATGGGTGGGTGTGCACTTGTGCGTGTGTGTGTGAGGAGGAGGTGGAGGAGGAGGAGGAAGAGGAGAGGGCGGGTTATGAAGCATTTTTTAGTGTGCATCAAAAAATGAAGCCATGCTTCTTGCCCAACACTTAATATGATTAAAGAGCGATAGACAATAGAGCGCCTTGGCCCTTTTCTTCAAGTAATAAAACCATTAAAGCAAACAGGGCAAGAAGAGTTATTTTGTAGAGACTTTTGGCAGGCAGACAAGGTGGAGAGTAGCCAAAGATTTAAGATTTACAGGGAGACAGTGAGAACGACAGGGAATAAGCCTGAGAGAGAGATCCAGAGAGGGAGAGAGAGAAATGAAGAGAGACAGGGAGGCAGGAAGAGAGATAGCGAGAGAGATCTGCCTCAGCCCATAACGGCTGTATTTCTGCATAGCGCTTGGGCATCGATCAGACCCTGACCCCTTCTGTTTACCATTCAACACATAATCACTGTGGGCATTAATAAATATCTCCACACCCCTGTCTTGGGCTTCTGGGAGGCACAATGAGTGTTTGCTCCTGTGTGCGTATTCATTATTTTGTGTGTGCATGTAGCTGACACCAAGGGCACGCAAGTACGCACACACCCACACACACACACATGCACACACACCACACACACACACACACCAGCTCTTGAGTGACTAAGATGTAGGGCCTCATCAAAAGCACAATGCAGCCAGTGTGCTCGGTGCGCTGCATTCAGCCGTCAGCGCCGTGCGACAGGGCCTTCAGGTCTGCCAAACAGCCTGCTGCAACACTGTGGCAAATGAAGTCAGAGTTTATTGAAGAGGGATGGAGGGATTGAGGGAGAGAGAGTGCGAGCAAGAGATAAAGAATGAAAAGGAGAGTGAGAGAGAAAGAGAGAGAGAGAGAGAGGGAAGTTTATTATTCACTGCAGCGGGACGGAGGCAGGCAGGATGAGTGAGAAGGAAAGGAGGAAAGGAAGGAAGGACGCGAAGGTCAGAATGAGTGAAGAAACAGTAACGGCGCTGAAAATTTGCCAGCATTAACAACCAAACCCGACTGAACAGAAGTCAAACATCCACATCCACCACGTACACACATGCCTTCCTCTCTCAGTCGGGGTCAGGACGCCCCGCTCCGATCAAAACGCCGGGCGCCGTAACCGCACCATTCCGGCAACAGGCGTGGTGGAGCGCCGGGGACGGCCTTCAAAGCTTTGTTTGTCTGCAAACAGTCCGCAGTGAGCAGACCAAACACCCGGCGATGGGTATAAACAAGCAGGAGACGCCACACAGGAGGGCAAGGGGGAGAGGGAGAGAGAGAGTGCACGGATGGAGGGAGGAAGGGAGGGATGCTGGGAGTTGGAGAGAGGGATGAATGCAGGGCAGAGACTGACTGCTGTGATCTTTTGACCGGCGCTGGCTACACCTCTGAAATATTAACTCCGGGCAGGTGAAATGCGTGCCCTTGGCGTTCGCTTAATATGCAAATCGGCGCGTTAGTTTGCGCTGCCGCGTCCAAACCGAGCGGTCGGTGTCACCGCTCAGTTTTGAGGCCAGCGTGGATTTACGGGTCCGCAGGAAAACTGGAGATCCCGCTCTCCATGTTTCAGTTTGTTTTTGCCTATTGATTGACATCTCGTCTTCGCCATGATTGACAGGTTGCCTATGAATTGCTGATTAGGGGGTGTATCCATTCACAGTCGCAGAGAAGGTGCTTTTGTTCCTGCCTGAAACGACTGTGACGGTTTGCAGGCTGTTTTTCTTTTGCAACTGCAGATTTTTTTTTTGAGATGCACAGCTGATCGGCAGCACACTGCATTTATAACTGTACGAGCAGGCTTTCAAAGGATCCTGTTCTCTTGTGCTTTCGGTAAATGCAATTTTATGACAGTCGGTCTGCTAACCCAAATTAGTAAACTATAATCAGGATGGAGGCTGCAGGGTGCACTGCGCTTCCCGTGCTGAGGTTACAGTGTGGATTTCCAATGTCAGGGCCGGTCAAACCAGCTTCTCGCTTGAGTTTTACATTCTCCGTTCATAGTATTAAACAATATTTCTGTTGTAATAATAAAGCTGGACTGATGTCAGCTAGTGTGTAAATAATGGGGTTGAACTTTAACCCAGGATATTGTTTATTTGTGTGGTTGTTGCTCAGCTTGGGAGAAGAGGCAGAGCGAGGCCCCATTCTAGCCTGTAACCTCCGTGCATCCATGGCCAAAAAACACTCCACGTTTATTCACATTAATTAAACTGCAGATTCATTGGTTATCCGCTTAAGCAATGCTACAATTTCCCTGCCATTAAATTCCTCCCACTCTGTGCTTTCACTGTGCTGTGCAGACGGGCGAAAAGCGACAACGTGGTGGCGCCCATAAACACCAGGCTTCAAAATGCCTCTTCACAAATCATGGGGTGGCATCACACATTCAATATGTTCACATTTTTTTTTTTTTTTTTTTTAACAGTCTATGATCCTAACGAGTGAGGCTGTGTTGGTCCTGCATGTGTGTATTATTACCACTTTGTGTGCATGCAGACAGCTATGTATGTTAAGTCAGGACTCTGTCATTTTCTCCGTTTGCTCTGCAGGAAATCTGCAATAATGCTTCCCACACGAACCTGTTCCTTACACTTACAGCGTACAGCATCCCCTCCCTGCCTGCGAGGTCATACACACACACACAAGTGAGACAGAAATGTGTGTGAGTGCGC
>OMLB01019052.1:0-15358 GCA_900302555.1 Myripristis jacobus
GAGAGCATAATGTCAGCTGTGTACATTGTGCGCCATTTGGATGGAACGGGGGATGTTAAATGGCCTTCTATTGACACACACTTACACACACACACACACACACACACACACACACACACACAGAGATGGAGATTCCTCATGCAATCTCTGACTAATGAGACCTAGGGCTGGAGATGTTTCCATCAAGGAACTTCGCCCACCTCTCCCCTCTCTCTCCTCCCTCTCTCTCTCTCTCTCAAACACACACCTGATTGATAGAGGTGATTTGACTGAGAAAAGGGAAATGGGAAATTGAAAAATGGTGCAAGAAGATTGGAAACAACGTGCTGATTATAAACTCTGCGAGGAAACAAAAGGCCTTCCCTCTGCCTTTTTTCTTAGCACTGAGGTAGCAGGTGTGTGTATGACAGGTGTCTGATTGAGGCACACAAAAGACATTACAACCGCAAACAAATGGCTGTGTTTAGCGTCCCCGGATGCAGTTAACGTTTTGAGCTGATAGATGTGATTATGAGTATATGAGCAGAGGCAGTGAGAGAATGGGCACAGGTGCTCCAGAGAATGGAGCAGAAAAGCAGCCATGTTATTGTTGTGATGATAATAATCCATCTATACAATTAATGATATGCCATCACCAAGGTCATCAGCCATGGGCGCTGTATTTAATATGTCTCATATTGTAATAGAGCCTCTCTGCTGGAGGCAGACACATGGGAGGCACAGGACCACACAGATTTATCATCATGCAACAAAAAAAAAACAAAAAACAAAAAACAAACAACAAAACCCCCTTTTTTCTGAGTGAAAAATGAGAGCAACAATCATTGAATTTCACATTTAGTGATTTACAAAATTGCTCAATTACCACAATGCCATCATCATTTATTATGGTCTTTTTATGCTTATGTTTTTGTGCGTCAGCGTAGAGACAATATGACTTCTATAGCAGTTCAGCGGCATAAATTAGTCGCTACCTCCCTGTGAAAAGGCTTTGTGTTTTCCGTAAATGAGGGAGCATCTTGGCTGGGGCCCCAGTGGTTTAATATTCTCTGAGAGCTTCCAGACAGTGAGTGGTGGTGCAGCAGCTGTCTCTTGACCCTTCTGGACCCCCACTTACCCCTCTGACCACCTCCTTTCCACTGGGCAGGCTGTGGCGATGACAAGCCTGTCAGAAGCTTCTCCTAATGTCCTAATTACCCCTCACACACACACACACACACACACACACGCACACACGCACACAAACAAACGTGTGCGTATGTGTGTACACGTTCATTGTGAGTAAGCAGATATACCGGCAGACAGGCTATACCAAACATGCAAGCACCCACACACACACACACACACACACCACTGAACATTGCTTGTATGCGTTCTCCTGACACCGTAGTATAGGTGAAACATTACACCGTCTCTAGAATAGCATGATTATCCCGCAAGACTCTTTTGACGCTTTGATTTGAAAAGTTCTTTGTGCATTTTGATCCGGGCAGAGCTGTGCGTCGAATCAGAGCTTCGGTTGCTCTCCCGTGGCAACAAACACACTCCTGCTGCAACTTCCTTTACACCTGAGACTCGGCTGAAAAGAGGCTTCGCGGTGCCTGCTGCCTCTGAGGAGAAAGACGGAAAATGCAGTGTCACTGAAATAGACAATCTGAATAAGATGCGATGTGTTTCGTAGCCAGAGGTTAAGCTTTAGCGGGGATCTGTCTCTCTGCTGCCTGGTGCCGGGTTTGGGGCTGCAACTGCTGCGCTTCGCCCGACGCCCAGGCAACCGGCCTTGTAGGAGAGGAGAGGCATGACACAGAGGAGAGTCATGACCACGAGGAAGAGGAAACCTTTGCACCTCCCATCAAATGCAATGATACACATTATTGACCTTTGTTTTTACCTTTTGGAAAAAAAAAAAGCTTTAGTCATGGGTGATTATATTGTTGCTTTGGGCTGGGTGATCAAATATCACAATATCTTTGACCAAACACCTTAATATCGATATTTTAGGGATTAATAATGATGATTTCATAATATATTCTCACAAGAGATTTTTTTTTTTTTAAATATAAACAACTATTAGTAATGTGGCTATAATAAGGCAGGTGGAGGCAAATAACAGAGCAGCTAAAAAAGTCTGGCTTGCAGCTCTTTACTATAATGCAGTAAAACCAGGAAAAGCCATATCACGATATTACAATATCCAAAATCCCAGACGATATCTTGTCTCATACTACAGTATTGACATAATATCAATACAACATCCGGCCATTATTGCTGCTTCTGACTTGGATTATTATTTTGACTGTTACGTTTTGCCGTACACCAAGCATAATAGCTGTTATTACATTATGTCAAATTACCCAGTGACAGAAGTGTCACAGCTATATTAGACGACTGTTATGTAGTTATTTGACTTTCATTTTTTGAATTATGAAGCCGTTTATTTGTGCGACTGGGAGAGCTGCAGTGCAACAGCTTTGTGTCTGTCATGTGTGGCTGTGTGGAACAGCAGCCTGGCATCTTGTAAGAAACATGTTAGTGCTTTCGTTTTTTTGTTTTTTTTTTCCTCTCTCCCTTTTTTTCCTTTCTTGACACGACTGCACTACCTGAGCCGTACAGAGTTGTCATTAAAGCGGCTTGCTGCTGTTTGCTGCTTTTGTGTCAGCGGCAAAGACACTCTGTTGTGTTTCTGAGAGACAAGAAGCAGACTCTCACACCACAGAGATTACACGCCTTGTATTGTCACTTTTTAAAGGCATCAATTGATGCTGAAATATCTTAATTTTTGCCCTTTCTTTCCCTAAAAACCTCAGAGCGTCTGCTGTTATTTTTGTGCAATTGAAGATACCTGTAGTGCAACGACTTCACCACGCGCTGTGTGAGGAAACAGGCATCCAAAGCCAGCATGTCTGGCTTTGTATGCCAGTATTTCCCAAGGATTATCACATTAATCTGCATGAGTAAATGCTCCTTTCAGTTACATGTGTCCTGGATGCTATGAAAGCGCAACATTGACATTCAGGTCATAGATCCGCCACTTACATAGTATATTCCATCAACAGTAAGCAATTAGCCACCTCTTTGGGGATATGTACAAAATCTCCTTTTACCACAGTTTATCGAGTGGGAGCGTGCTTGACATCCCCTGTAAGCTTACCTGATTAATATATTTCAGTCAGCTCTGGGGAGGAATTAATCTGAATATTCCCAGTAGTGTGAACAGGTGAGTGTTTTCTGATATCTGGCTGACAGGTTGACCCGGATTAATTCGTAGCAGAGGAGAAAACAACCAGGTCAGTTTGTGTAAAATGCAGCTAAACAACAACAGGAGTCCTCAGCGGCCGTATAAATGGCAGGCTCTATTACAATAAAGCCAACCAAGCATGGTAGCCACATGCAAAAGTAAACTATCTTTGTACAGAGAATTTGAATTATTACTGTGGACTACAAATGAGCACGCCTGACATCAGATGCATTCATTAAGGCACTGGCCAGAGTTTTTTTTTTTTTTTTTTTTTTTTTTTAGAGCAGGATTAAAACCCTTTGATGGCTAGCTTTTCTGAAAATGATGACCACAAAAGTTGATGTGTGTTTGTTGGGTCCACTCCGCAGGAGCTGGCTTCCCCATCAGATTTGATCCTCTGATCCTTTTAATTAAATAAAAACTCAGTGGGTTACACACAGCCAGTCAGTCTCCCTCCTCATACACGTGTATCCGCACACACACACGGCGCACACACACATACATGCACACAAAGGTAGCCAATGTGGATCTCAATAGGGAGCTACACTGAGTTCCAGCATTCAATTCCGCTATGTCCTCTTATGCAGTGTGATCACACACTTGGTTGACATGCAACAAGCTGCAGATCATGAGCATAAACAAGCAAGGGAATATTTTACCTGAAAGGAAGAACATTAATTCAAAGACATCACAGTAGTACTGAGAAGATATGTTGCCTCATTAGTGTTACCCCACTGCCTTTACTGAGCAGTAGCAAGAGAGAGAGAGAGAGAGAGAGAGAGAGCAATGGAGAGGGAGAGGCTGTGTACCATTCTTACTACACAAGCATCAGTCTCCTGAGATCTCGGTTTGCCTCGGTGAGGAAAAAGTTGTTTGGATTATCATGGATTCATTGAGGTGACAATGGGCTCAACACAGATGTCTGAATAGCAGAACACTCCTTATAGAGTACATAATGCCTACAAGAAGCTGCCATTTCAAATGTTCACAATGAGCATGTTTCTGGCAGGAAGTGCGGCATCACTGTGGGTGGAAAGTGGAAACTCTCCACTTTTATCTTACCGAGCATAATGCCGCTCATTCTTTAGAGCACGAGGACGGGATTCGGATGAAAAGGAGAGGAGGTGAGGAGACAAGGACAGACATTATTTGGAGGATGGTTGGCCTGCCCGGTCTCATCCTGCGTGATTGACAGATTGGTGCAATGGCCGCACTTGCACGAATGGCATCACACGCATTTCCCCAGAAATCTGTCTATCAGTGCTGTCTAAGCAGAGCGACAGCCATGACATCTAATCACAGGCAGGCTGGCACCTCATAACTCCTACCTAATGTGCTGCAGGTACAGAGGAGCGACGGGTAGCACAGCAGACACACCACCACAAAACTATTTATAGTCCTTTCTGGGGCCACCAGCAGGAAGTGGATCATACTGAAGGGTTAGGGAAGGTGTCACCGCACTATATCACAACTCCCTCCGTTAGGATATCGCTCTTATAGTCGACAAGATTACACACTGCGAAATCCTGCATGTTGTAGCACTGCAATTTCCTGTGTTATCCTGTGGTTTTCCTAACAAAATAATATAAAATGAGAACAGATATGGTTCATATACCCATACAAGATGGTAATGAGTAATTTACATAATGTTGCTACAACATTATAATTACCTGGCAATTAAAGCAGCCTCAAAAACATCATTATGGGGTGTCCTGGGGGCTGCTTGGACTGGGACACATACGGTGTGCTCATTCAAGCTCAAGTTTGAATCTGGCTCTCAACCACTATCGCATGTGGTCCCCTCTCATTCAATTCGCTGTCAATTGGAGCAGAAGTGTTTCACAAATAACAATGAAAAGGATTCGCTGTCGTGGGTCATCTCATAATAAGGTTGCTATTTTGATAGCATTAAGTTTTAATACAGCAATTTATGACGGGGTGCGGTGCAACAGCAAAGGCCCCTGGACAAAATTCGTTTTCCATCTCGTGTGATTTGTCACTCATATTTTTCTCGTCCTTTGGGAATTGCTGACACGTTGAAAATGCACAAAGGAGCCTAACAAGGACATGTGTCATACCTCATACCCTTATTAAACTGGCAATGACAACTGAGGCAACCAGCCACTTTCAGCATAACACCAGGCGACAAAACTCTCCTCGCACACAGCCAGAGAAGAGTAAAGAAGTCTCCATGAAACATAATAGAAGATAGTGGGTGAGAATAAAAATGTCGATGTAGATATGCAGCGCAGGCCGCAGGGTAGAGGGGTGTTGTTTATGAATTGCAGACAATGAATGATGGAAACCCTCCCAGGGGTACAGGCCCCGAGCGCTGCTGCGGGGACTTGGGAACACGCCAGTCTCCCATGCCCTGCGAGATGCCAGTCTGGGTGGGCACCGTTCCGAATGGGTGCTCTCTTCACCAGTATACACCGAGGGTCCCAGGGGAGCGTCTCTAGGCAGTGACTGCTCCAGCACAGGGCTGGCTGGAATCTCAATCAGAGCGATGGAGAGAAAACAAAGTCCAAATATCCAACACGCTCTTCCATATTAAAATGACACCAAAGGAAAAAACCACATGGAGAGGAAATATTCGCGAAATGCCACACCCTTTTGAAAAAATGAAATGTTGAGAATGTAAATGTGTCTTTTATGATTTTTCTTTTCTTGTTTTCAGCCGATACATATGCGAGAAGGATGTTAATTTGTGGAATATTTCACAAACAGCATAGATTGGAGGCCTATAGGGATGTTGAGTTGAGAGAATTTCCGCATCCCGTTTAGAAATTATAAATATCTGTTTGATATCAGTTGAATTTGGCTGCCTGCATTTCTTTCTGCTCACCGCCTGTCTGTTTTCTTCTTCTCTCCTCTCGTCCTTGCCTGCGCTGCTACAGGAGCTGCCGAAACCATGACAGGTACACTTTTTATTGCTATCTGCTCTTCATCTGGCACTGTTTGTTTCTGTCTGTCTGTCTGTTCCTGTTGATTGACTGTTCATCCCAGTCAGTCAATCTCTGCATCTTTACATAACTGTTCACGGCTGCTGTTTTCTTTTTTTTGCCACTGTATGTTCTACTTTGTGAAGTTATTGTGACTCTTTCAAGTAATTTTCAGTTTTTAAATGTTATTGCTCCTAACACCTGAAGATTAAATGATGTTTGGGTCATATTTATGTGAGACCGTGACATCGTATGTCATCATATTTCATAACAGAACAAAAGAAGAAAGTTTTTTTTTTCTTTTTTCAGGTTGAACAGACCTTTTTCTTGCTTTTGAGTTTCATAGCATCATTACATAGATGTGAGCACGAAACTTCTAAGAGAGCCCGTCTTTGGTGAAAAGACGGTCAAATTAGTGGGCAAGAAAATTTATGAAATCCCTCTGTATAAAGGGCCCATGAAAAATGGCACATCATTAATTATGCCTTAAGACAGAGTCCTTTACTTGTGAACATCCTCAAAACAGCATTTCATCATGAGAATCAAGGTCTAATGACTGAGCGGGGGGATAAAGACGTAGCGGGGAGAAGGCAGCATCAGAGAAGGAGAGGGAGAAACTTTCATTGTTAATCACTGTCTATCGTCCCGGTTGTTCCTTGAAAGGACAAGGCTGTGCCAGACAGCGGTGACTCAGGGGAGAGGAATTGGGGGCCGGCTGTCCTGCTTTTTTGCTGCCCCTTTCATGTCTTTTGATGTGAAAACAAGAGGGGAAAGTTCAAAGAGAGGGAGAACTTGATTCAAAAGGTGCCCATTTCCCAACTCCTGATGGAGAAGCTGGTTTGATAGTATTTCCTGATTTTCGTCAAATTCTGCAAAAATTGGCTGGAGCTGGTGCTGTTTTGCATTTTGAGGATGGTTGATGAGCCTTCATGCCAGACACTTCAGGCCAGATTGTACATCCCCTCAGAGAGTGCACAGACTTTTGAAGGTCTGTATTTCCCTCTGACTGTTTCATTCAGTATGTTGTGATGCAGGAACAGGAGGGCAGCCATGTGTAGAGATACAGGCACTTTACTCTCCCAGACAGCTGCTGGAATGAGTGTGAATTTATCAGCCAGTCATCTGTGCCATGCCTCTGCCCACTCCCCCCCATCCCCACCCACCTCCCAGAATTAATGACTGCCTCTCCTCATTTGCACCCAATCATGACCAGGATGCCGAGGCAATTGAAAATGTTTACTCCAATTGCGAAAACCCTCCATGTTCCACAAAGTGGCCTGTTTTCACTTTGATGGGATTGCTAATCACAGCGACGTTATTTATGTGTGTTTTGAATTGGAGATGAGCCTAGGCTGGGATATTGGAGGGGAACCAACCTTGCTTAGGGCTCCTAAACCTTATGGAGAATTTATCTATTGCATTCCCTTTCTCTCAGTCCAACAGATTGGGAGCAGAATAACCTTGCTTTGAGGCTGCTCTATGTTGCTTTTTTGACTGCCAAATATTTCACTTTTACACTGCCGAAATAAAACAGACATCATAACACTTCACAACGCTTTCGCCTCATCTTCTGTCACACTTAGTACAAGTTAAGCGGGGCTGGTTGGGCTCCGACATGTTCAATTTCATTACACACCTACACGTAGCATTTCAGCGCATTAAACGAACATCATTTTGATTGGATGATTGCGACTCAGCTATAGGTCACATTATTAACTTTCCCACCCCAGAATGTCACAGCGGTCTCTCACTGTATGGCCATGTGTGTTTACCTGGCTGTGAATTAAAAACAGCATTAAAACCTTGTCTTATATTAAACGGTAATGGCTTGCAGTGTGCGGTTTTTGCACATACTCCGCGTCCATTTTCACCTATTACCCTCCTTGTGTCATGAGCACGAGCTGCAGTGCTGAATGAAATGGGTGGTTCATTGCATCAGACAGGTCTGAGGAGCTTTCCTCTGCAGGAGGTTAATTTATTATTGCTTGCCACATTCACAGAGTTCATTTTGAGTCATGTTAGTTTGGCTGTCTATTCCCATTATCACTATCTGAAAATGCAGGTGTTTTTTCCCCACTTTGTAAATGTCAGAATGCAATAGAGGTGTCTGACAACTCGGGCATGCAAATGTGCTTTTGATGTTTCCTTGGGGCTGTGGCTGAGTGTCTTGTTCCTCTGCTGGTGCGAATCTGAGGCATTGAAAAGCATCCTCCATTCTCCTTACGCTTTTTTGGCTCCTGCCAGATAAATATAGCACAAGGTGACTTTTGATTCTCTTCCTCCTTCACTTGGAAGACGAGAAACAAAGCCCAGGCTTCATTTCGAAAAAACCAGAGGGGCTCGACGTCAGGTATATAGCGTAAGTTATTGTGACGAGGTCCAGGTCCTGTCAGTGGCAGCGATGGCCAAGTACAGCATGTGACTCGGTGGCTTACAGCACTTTTATTCACAGAGCCGCTGAACACACTGAGCACACATTGGTCACATGGAACCTCAGATGGAGGGCTCTGATAAAGCCTAGCCATAAACAGCATCCAGCACCGCTCATCTCTCTCTCTCTCTTGCTCTCTTTCTCTCTCCCTCTTATGCTCTTTCTCTCTCTCTCCCTCTTTCTCTGTTTTACTCCTCCTCTCATCCTATCCCGCCCCCACCCCTCCTCTCTCTACTACCTACCACTTTTGCTTATACTCCATTTCTTTGTCTCTTTTTCTTCCTATCCTCCTCTCTTTCCCTACCTTCGTGGGCAGTGGAGCTTGCAGCCCATCTGGCACTGACTCACAGGGCCCACTCTGAGCTAGGGGAGATCAATAGTGACAAACACTGCACATGGCTCTTATATTAAAAGGATTAGGCATGGCTGCAAACAGACAAATCTACTTTATATCTATAGGGCCCATTTACATGTCTTTACATGGTGTATGTTTGAAATACTTTGTCTGTTTGACGTACAGTCCCTGTTGTGTGAAATATAAATATTTGATGTGCTCCATCAATATCCATGTCAGATCTCATTTTAATTTTGTTTTCTTGTCTCTCTCCGTCTACGTCGTAAAGTGGAAGGGCAGAACTTGGCAACCGATAACGTGTCGGTGATCGAGGGAGAGACGGCCACTATCAGTTGCAGAGTGAAAAACAACGACGACTCCGTCATCCAGCTGCTAAACCCCAACAGACAGACCATCTACTTCAAAGACGTGAGACGTAAGTGACAAGATGGGCTGCCAAACATTGCTCTTCTTTTGTGTGCACATTACAACCACTGTCTTGTCTCGCATGTCATGCATCAGGCCCTCTTGTAATAAGGAATTCTCTCTGGTTTCACGATTACTGTTAAATATCTGATGTATAACTGGGGATCAGATATTGCCTTCAGTGGTGAAAATGGGTTTGATTGTCTGTGTAAGCGGGATGCTGTCTGTCCTTGACATTGTGCTCCTTTTACACAAGTCATTAAGCTCAGATCAGTTCAAGATTAATATGAGATAATGCTCAGTGCTACCATAATGGGAATACTTTTGTGTCCTTGTCACTATTCGATTTTACGATAATCTCTTAGATTAGGATATTGAACATTATGATTATGCATGAGCATATGGGCTACTTCTACTTTGAACTGAAGTTTGTCTCCACTTTTTACTTGTTTGTATCTGGGATCTGAGCCAGGATTCAAGGTGAACAAGAAACACCCTTCATTTCAGTCTATATTGCATCCCAGCTGTTATTTCACAAGTCTAGGTGGAAGATGTGTGTTCCATTTTCTCACTTGCAAACAGCATCAGGGGAGTTTGATTACACATCTTTGTCATTTTTGCACAAAACACCGAGAGCTGCCTGAAAACACGGCATGAAAATGGATCCATACAAAACACAGGCAATGCTATGCAATATACCTTTAAAATATTTACTCTGGCAACATGTGTTATATACTGTACTGATAAGGCTGAGAGGGAGGGTGAAGATCTTTTCAATTTACTCAAGAGAACATGAAGTGAATAATTAGGTCTTTCATCCAGATGCTATTTAGTTCAGTCTAAGCTTTCACAGGGCATATGCACTATATATATGCAGTCTCTCCTCTAAGTTAAGGCAACTTTTCTTCCTCTTCCCTTATTTTGCCACTCCACTGGTGGCCTCACGGATATGTCATCATTTCTCCCCCAGATTCAATGTAATACTGTCAATTACAAACACAAAAAGCTCTTGTTTATCTGTAAATAGACCTGAATTTGTCTTGGATTTGTAACAGCCAGCAAAGGTCTTTATTGGACTGCTGCCGCTGTTATTGGAGCAGTGCTCCGGTAATGGGGCCTTGTGAACCCCATGGCAGCGCTATTTCTAGGCTCTGTTCCTGAAGGACTGCTGGTTCTGTGGGGACCCCCCTCCGCCAGTGGCATTGTTACCTGTCAACGGGGCCCCTCTACACAGTGGCAGGTCTTTGTATACGAGGAGGTAAACAACAGCGACATACAGACACAGACAAGGAACTACAGGAGCAGCAGCAGCAGCCACATGCACGCATATACTGGCACGATACATGTTTACAGGTTTTTCAGTAAACATATTTCAATCTAGGAACTTGCAAATTTTATATATTTTTTCTGTTTCATGCTTTAGTTAGAGGCTCAGCAGTTCTTTCTACAAAGAAAAGGTGAAGAAATCTCTAGTGGGAAGTGATAATCTCACTTGTTTTCAGAGATAATCAACTGAGTTCCACAATTTTCTTGAATCAAGTCTCATTTTCTTGACACTAGTGGGCCGATCTGCCCTATTCTGCCTTGTTTATACTTTTTTTTGGGAAGGTATCTCTGCTCCACTAGACAGCCACGGCGCAGAGAGACAGGAAAGACAGGGCAGAGCGGGGACGACACACCGCAAAGGGCCCAGGCTGGATCTGAAGCCCCGGCACCACGTGGCACGCGCTCTACACGGCGAGCCACTGAAGCGCCCCATTGTTTAGACTTCTTGATGAGCAGTAGGCAGCACGCACACCACTTGCTTCGTCTCTTGTGTGGCGCGGGGAATCAAAGTCCCCGAAGATCCAATTCCAGAGAACCCTTTCTCAACAACCTGTGTGAAGACAAGTCTGGAGAAAGGTTGCTGTAAGCGAAACATCGACTGACTCCCTGAAATAAATCAATGCAGGGGTGAAAAAGTGTGTCTGCGGGAATTGACCTTTTTTCTCTGGAATTGTTTATACTTCTTCCCCCCCAAAAAATCCTAAAATAAGTGAAACTGCAGTGGTAACAAGTGGGATTTTTCATTTGTTATAAGCAAACTAAGGTTTTAACACTGAACATGCGACTAAATGAGAATGAGAGTAAGATGGAGATTTTTTTTTGGAGTGCAGAATACTTAATGACACTCAATTTGGCGATGTTATCGACGGTAATGGCTCAAATAAGCTTTTATCAGAGAGCCGAGGTGGAGCTCCATGTGTGGTGACGTAACATCACACCATTTCTGATTCACTGTATCCTTCCTCAGGACTTGTCTGACTTTGTGTTGCAAAGGTTCAACGGTTTAGCAGCCTATGGGAAGATCCTGTGTATTCGCCTTTGTAACCTCCATGGTCTTATGTAAGCAGCCTACCAGTTATTAAACTGCCTCATATAAACTAGATTCAGTATCTGAGAAATGAAGGGTTTTCCTCCCAAGCAGGCACTTTGACTCTCAAAGTGCATCAGTGTCATCATTTCCCTTTGAGGAAAGACTTCCAAAGAGCTCTCAAATTATAAGACAGTATTGGGGATGAGGTTTCATGTTGACGCTGCCCCAAGACCTTGGGTAATGATCAAGATGCTGACTGTGAGGCCTGACAGGAATAACTCACTATGCTTTAGATATGGGCTGAATAGAGTTCGTTAGCTCGACAGATGCAGAGAGGACTTGATAAAAAGGCAGGTCAAAACATCAAAAGGGCTCTCAATCAAATCAACTCAGGGTGTTTATGCAAAATAGTGCTTAGAGATGAGGGCTGACCCAAATGAAAAGCAGAGTGAAAAGTTTGAGAGATGGCTAACCTAGTTTGACGATATTAAAAGAAAATTCAGCCAATCTACACAGGCTTAAGTATACAGTTTCTTGGCTACTTTTGATTTAGACTTTCTGGCATCTAACCCTCTCTACCTCCGCACTGTGATTTAATTCATTATGTATGTTTGAATGCCTCTCCTTTTGCTGGAATATGTGAGTTTGATTCATCCATCCATGACCAGCAGCAGCCCATTTTAAGACTTCCTAGCTTGTTAGGAGTCCTCATGAGCACTCCTCACACTTTCCTGTCTTTGCGAGTGCTCTGTGGACTGTAAAGCTACTTTATAAATCAACTTGTATGAATCATTTTGGAACTCACTGTTCTTTTACTCAATTAAGGAGAAAGCCTACAAAAGGGCAGCTCGTTCCCGCTCTCTCTCTCTCTCTCCCTCTCTGTCTCTCTCTTTATCTCTCCTCTCCCACTTTCCCCTTTGTCTTCCTCTCCCATTCTCCCACTTTCTCTCCCTGCTCTCCTTCTTATCCGTCTCGCTCTCCCCTTCGTTTTCCCCCCATTTCCCCTTTCTCTTTGTCTCACGCCTGTGTCTCAATGCGCTGTATCCTCTCTGTCTCTGTCTCACATGTATCCCCACAGCTCTGAAGGACAGCCGGTTCCAGCTGGTGAATTTCTCTGACAATGAACTGCGGGTGTCTCTGTCCAACGTGTCACTCTCCGATGAGGGACGCTATGTTTGCCAGCTCTACACAGATCCTCCTCAGGAAGCCTACGCAGACATCACTGTCCTGGGTATGTGTGAGCATGCATGTATGTGTGCATGCCCACACGCGCGCACACTGCCGCACACACACACACACACACATAATTTCATTGTGTTTCTCTCTATTATAGATAGTGAATGTGAAATAATAGTAATCTTTGATCCTGTTATCTTTAGCAACTGAAACAAAATGTCAGCCAATTAGGCTCTCACAGTGCTCAACAGCATAACGAAAAGGAGCAGATGCTGAGACTGATGGCTCAGACCGTGTTGGTTTTGGCAGCTGTGTTGACTCTGTGAATCCTGGTGAATGTTGACTTGGCTGCTCCAAACGATTCCCTATTGAGAGTCAGCTGTGCCACACTTTGATGCTTTGGAGTGAAATTACTCTAGTTAAGCTTTATTATACATGCAGACATCCTGGGGGATTGAAAGGAATTAAGAACACTTTAAAGTAATTACTCTAGTTGTACAATTGAAACCTAGCTGCAGAATTTCTGAACGAAGAGTTGCATTGAAGAGTCCTTGAAATAAACACCCCACTGACTTTTTTTTTTTTTTTCAAGTGTCTTAAGTTCAGTAAGTTGCTGCAAATGACAAACTCAAGGGGCAGGAGAACAAATGTGCCTTATCCTATTTTGTGAAACAGTAGCTTTTTTGATCGCAAGTTGGCGTCCTGACAGAAGTTTAGCATAACAGAATATTTTTTTCTATGCGTGCATCTGTGTGTTCATGCAGCCTGTGCGCCATGCCAGCCTCTCCCTGACTTCTCTCTTGCTGTTGCCGTGTGTCAGTCCCTCCAGGCAGCCCAATCATCGACAGCCGTGAGGATGTGGTCAGCGAGGGGAACGAGACCGAGCTCACCTGCACAGCCATGGGCAGCAAGCCAGCTGCCTCCATCAGATGGATGAAAGGAGAGGAAGAACTGACAGGTTGGTAGAATAACAGCCTCCCTCAGTTTGCTTCACATGCTCCGGGCCTGTCCACTTCCCTCCAAAGTCCAGGTCTCCAGAGGGGCTTCTTCTGTGAGCAAAGTGTAGTTCTGCCACTAAAACATTAATGCATGTTGTACTGATTATGTTGATTGACATGTATAGGAAATCCTCTGTCCATAATGGCGGGCTGCTTGTTCAGCCTGCTAAGGATCACACCAAGGATCGTAACCTGCACGTGTTGGAAAGTAACGCGATGCTGTTGCATTTTTCCTCCCCTCTTTACCACAACAATAGAAAAAAAAAGATTAAATATTTGTCTCAAAAGCAATGTCACAAATTAATTTCCATTTCGATGAAGCCTGTTTACATTTGAGTCGCCTGTATTTTCTGTGAACATTTTGCAACACGCTCAGTAAGGAGGGAATTTTATGTTGTAACACTAGAAGTGCTTTCAACCCCGAACCTAATTCATTTATTTTTGACCATCTATAAATGATAAACATGATTATGAATCCATGTTTGCACATTTCATCTTCATTTTAACACCTAAGGCCCGTTGTAGGCTGCTATGGAGAGGGCGGCGGGTATATAATCTGGTGTTGTGAAAAATCCTTATTACCTCTCAGTTATGATTAGGGGTCATCAATTATTCATTTTGTACGTATTGTATAACATGAAGAATATTCATTTTAGTCATCACCCACAGTGGATATCTCTGGGCTTGTTGTCAAATTATATATGTATTAGAATGGAGGGGATTCATTTGGCTTGTTGAAAGATAAAATATTTAGACAAGAGCGAATTTGAAGTTAAATGCCATCTGTGCCTCCAGTGTTCCCTACAGGAGTCGAAGTCAATTTCTGTTTATGAGATGTTGAGTCTTGTGTAGGGGAGCGGGAGACAACAGGATGGTTAGATCAGCAAAATGCCACTGACATGCTGAGCAGGGCTAATCCATAGTGGCAGTGGATACATAAAGAGAGCCAGAGAGTCACGTCCTCTTGTGCCCCAGGAAACACAAATCACTTCTCATTATGGACGCACTAAACAATTTATTAGCTCCTGCACATATGGAGATTAAAAGCCGCACATCCATTTTATACAATCACAGGGATCATGTGTTTGTCTAGTGTCTGTGTGCGAGGAAGGCCGCTTTAATGGCAGGAAAAAGTCTATTTGCTAATTTAAACTCACTTTCCAACCGGCCCAATTGGCTGAGCAGCCATTTATCATGATGGCAGGTTTGGGGCTCTGATGTGTTTAGGGCTGAGGGAGACTCACCTCAAGGTGGCGACAGTCCTTGTTAGCATAATTGACAACTGCAGTATTTAAATATATTTGAGCCCGGCTCCTCTCATAGTATCCTGGGGAATGTTTTTTTTCTGGTGGCGAGTTAATATATTTAGATAAACAGTAATAAAAAAAAAAAAAAAAGATAAATCCATCCAACAGATCGATCCACTGGATCCATCAAGAAAATTGTAAATATATTTT
>OMLB01019053.1:0-13531 GCA_900302555.1 Myripristis jacobus
AAGGGAATTAAGGGAAAAGTCTTGGATCAGTGTTTCATTGTGGTCTGCGTCTGATTGCTCATAACTACACAATAACAACTGCTCATGGCTGGGGCTGCCACGATGTCACAATTTTAACTTCAACACCAATATAAAATTTGAAATCTAAAAAGTCAATACTACTGTAATACCACCGCAAACAAGAAAAATCATAAAGCAGTGTCCCAGACCAACCACTATAATTTATTTTAACAAGGTTGGCTGCCTGACTTTGTCAGTCCTGTCAGTGAAATGGTTCTATATTTGGCTCCTGGCAGCGGTTGTTCAACAAGTTCAGGTGAACTGGGATCCAGTTCCAGGCGTGCTGACTGTTGGATGCTGCTCTGTGTTTTCAGTTGTTAGGCTCTGACTGCTGCAGTTCGCTGTCAAGAGCCACATGACACTCTGTCTGTTCCAATCCTGTTTTTTCCTCCTTTAAAGCTGCGATATGCAACTTTATTCACATTAAAATACAAGTAAATAAAGAGGATATATTCTTCATTTGTCTCTATGTTCATGCCTAGGTGTGTTATATTGGTGCAGCCAGTGTTGATTTGGTTGTGGCTATCAGGGTGAAGCTATCAGCTACAGAGAAAGGAAGTCGTAACCACAAATGGAGGACAGAAGTAAGAAATGTGAAGCTAAATGTTAAAGCAAAATCAAACTGAATTGAAATGGAAAGGTTTTTTTTTTCAGTGTAATTACAAGTATTTCTGAAAGTACTATCAAGATGTTTCTTCCTGGTGCAAGGTTACTATGAAGAAGTTTCCTGAAGGTGCTACCTGCCGGATCTACTTTCCATTTCCAGTAGGAAAATAAGAAGACAAGGCCCATTTAATTTCCTCAAAAAGTGGGTACCGGGACTAGTTGTTTTTTATGCTGCAATAATCCACATGTTTTGCATTCATTTACATGTACTAAACATGTTATATGTTTTACTGTGCTGTGGATGGCAGAGATACAAACACAGTATTGTGGGTTACCAGCACAGGGGAGCTCAGATTTCACCACCATGTGGACTCGTATCGTGTCCTGATAACTATACAGCCAACACTGTGCCAAAGATCAAATTTCCTTTAAAGAAACACGGGCTCTATCAGGATTACCATCTGAATGAGATATAAGGACTAAGATCTGAAACAGACCGGACTGTAAACTGCTATGAGCATGAGAAGCTATGTCGTCATGTGTGTCTAATTTGTTAGCTTTTTTGAGACTTCTGGATGAAAAAGTAGATTGTCTGTGGGAGAATTAGGTTTTCATCATGCAGTTTTAAAGAACAAATCGCAAACAATGACTCATTACACGCAAAGGAGTTGTAGATTCTTCTTCTCTTAACACTTTTCTCGTCATCCTTGAACAAGGAGAACAGATTGGATAAAGAAACGGACATGGCTAGCTAGCTAAATAGGCATTTTTTGGCTCAGCAGCAAGCTAGAATGATTCTGTTCATAAATTTATTGGTTAAAGCTGGTGACAGAACAGCTAGCCACATATTTAATATGTGCCACAGTGTTAGCTTTTTGCTAGCAAAATAATTCCTTATGGTTTGAAAGTGGCAGCAGAATTCAGCGGATCCAACAGCCTCAGAGCTGAAGGTTTATTTTTTCACTTTGACAGAGCCAGGCTAACGACTCCCATAGACTTCAAGTCTTTACGTTAAGCTAACACAAAATGCTACCCACAGGAACCAAACCACTGGAGGGTATCCAACATCTTGTCTCAGTCTGGGGAAGGCAGAGAAAAGATGTTCTGCCCAAAATGTTGGAATATTTCTTTAAGAGAAAAACATGCAGATAAAAATGCCCTGCATCTTAAATCACAGGCAGGGGTGATTTTGTGAAAAGCCAACATATTTTCCCCATGGAGAAAATGTGTTGGATATGGAACTCCATCTTGTGGGTAAATTGCATGTGACTTGTTAGGGCTTCATAGCTAGACTGTTATGTTTTTGATATAGCTGGCTAGGAGCACTACATTGTCTCCCAGAGTTCATCAAAAGGGTGAAAAGTGGAGCTTGTCCAAACATGACCTTGACCAGATGAGGGGGAGGAGTGGGGCGCTAACAACACATCCTGCTCCAAGGAAGAAAGAAGTTGCACATTGTAGTGTTAACTATTCCAGTCTGCACCTTCACACTCTTTGGAGGCAACGCTGACATGCAATTTCAGCTTGCAGAACACTTTTGCGCAAAGTATTGAATGTTTATTTTTCTAAAAATCCCTCTTTCCTAACACTGACGCACTGGTGAAATTAGGGCTTGAGGAAAGCATCCCATCTCTCCAAGGAGCAGCACAAGTTCACGTCAGGCTGCTGCGCTGCTGATGTGTGAGCGCTCCAACTCTCTGCTGCTTTATGGCTGTTTTCCCCTCGTGCTGATCCAGCAGAGCATGATGGGACGGATTTTCCAAAACAATCACAAACACACGTGACCAAAAAAAACAAACAAAAAAAAACAACACTTGCTCATAACTGTGTGTGACACCGCCAGCAAACTTTGACACTCAGGTAACATTCGTGCGCGACTAATGGGGTTTGCGCACACACAGTTCATGTGCTAAAGGCTGGGTGATGATTTCATGCACCTCTCTCTCTCACGCACACGCACAACACGCACACACTTACTCTCAGATGGGTTGGAGGGCTGCATGTCGATCTTATGCACCTCCTTGGCGTAATACTCCTCCTCGCTGCGCTGCCGTTCGCACGTCGCCGCCCGCTCGTTCGCCTTCTCCTGCAGCAGGTCCCGGGTGCTGTTGTAGATGGCGATGATGTCCCGGGACACCTCGTCGGGCTCGGGGAAGTCCTCCGGGGGGCTGGTGAGCTTCAGTTTGCTCAGGATCTGCCCCCGGATGGCCTCGATGCGCTTCTTCATGAACTGATCCATGTCCAGAGTGCTGCATGTGGACAAACTGAGCGCCACCGTGGCTAAATCCAAAGTGAGGAGAAGGCTGAGAATACACAGGTTCATCTTCCCCAGCAGCTTGTTGAAGTCTCGGTGACAAAAATTTTAACAAAAAACAGCAAAATTAAATCGAGAGCAAGTTGGCCGGGGGTAAATTTAAATATGACGGGGTAAACGCATTGCGTAGGGAAATATCAAAACGGTTCAAAAGAAGGGGAAAGCATTTATGCGCATGAGCGAGTTTCACCCCTACAAAAAGAGTTGTTTGAAAAGATGTTTTATGTCCCCAGTTTCAGTAGAGTATCTCTGAGTTGTACCTGAAAATCCATTCAATTGTCTCGATGCAGAGAAAAAATCCGTTATTCGGGCAGAGCGGACCGCACCGATCTACGCCCGTCTGATAAACGCACGCAAAGAGTGCGTAAAGGTGCTACAGAATGTCACCAAAGCCGGACACGCGGCCATTCAAAATGTTTTCAAATATCTCTGCGACAACAACGAATCACCTAAGTCACTGTGGCCAAGTGGACGCGCCGCCGTGTAGCCTGCGGGACTGAGCACACCTCCACCGCATCAGAGCGCTCCCAGCTCTCCAACTGGCCGCCGGCACCGCCGCGCTTCACCCGACACCAGCCTGAGCTCCGAAATGTCTCTCTGTGAAGCTTCAGGGTCTCGATAAGCGACTCATTGCTTTTTTATTTACATCCCAAACAGTTCAGGAACTCGTTAGAAAAACAGGCACAAACAAAACAAAACTGTCGCTCGCAAGGCGCAAGGTGCGAACTTTTTCACTCTTGGCTGGTGCGTTTTCGGCGAGAAAAAAATCCATGCAAAAGTTGGATTTTGCGGTGAAAGGGGATCTTCCTTTAAACGCAAGGTGGTAAAACAAAAACAAGCAAATCGGAGGTTCCCCTCAGTTACAGCGGAGCGTTTTTACGCGTCTTCCCTCACCCCATCTAGTTGGGGCACGGCTCGTCTTTACGCGTGCCAAGCGGACAGCTTCGGCCGCTTGTAGGAGATTTATAAGGGACTAACGTTACCACGTGCTCCCCCCTGCTTCAAAACGAGGTTGTGGTCATCACTTGCAGACCAGGAAACCCCTTCAATTCCACGTTACGAGACGATTTATTGTAAATATGAGTGCTCAGTGTGCCCATTGGGACAGCGCTTCAACGGGTAATGGCCCACTGGCCCCTTGCGCGCCATGACGCAGGGTCCTAAAGCCAGCCGGAGCCAAGGCTGCTCACGGGGTTATCCAGTTTCGAGGGAAACTTGGTGTCTCGCTTCTCTGTCTTTGCTAGTTGTGTTTTTTCCATGAAGCGCAGCTTGATTCATTCCCAGCAGATCAGAAGCAGAGATAAAGCTTTCTTACAATCTGACGATCAGGCAAACGTCAGGAAATTACATCCAGTTTTACATCGTGTCACATTGTGCTGATTATGTAATGATCTGATAATTTATCACAGTACTCTGCGCTTGACTGCGTTTATGATGGTTTACAAAGCATTCATATTCTGACGTCTGTGAGACTGTACAAAAATAATTAATAAAGGAAATCAGTGAATCTATCTATCTATCTATCTATCTATCTATCTATCTATCTATCTATGTTTATATTATGATGGCATGTGTTCCTGTTGTAATATCCTCACTACTCATTTGTTCTATTTTTACCTATATCCTCCTCTGCTGCAACCCCTAGAAATCACTAGTTTAATCTAAAATTATCATCCTCTCATAACAAGCTTGTCAAGGTCAGATACAATAAACTGTAGAAATACAGTACCACATGTATACAGCTATGTTGTATTTGCATGTTTTTATTTTACATACAAGCCAAAAAAAAAAAAAAAGTGGAAATTGGCCAGTGTGCATGATGAGTGCATTGTGTTTTGGTGCACTGCAGAGTTTAGTGCTTCAGTACTTTAGTAGATTTCATAAATAAAAGTCCTGAAAAGTCATGGTCCAATCAGCCAAATGTAAATACAAAGGCCTCTGACCAGATGTATTGTGTTGTGATAACACATGCTCTTATTATCTCCATAGGAATCAGTTCAATCAGAAGACCAGGGAAAGTCAAGGACAAAACCACAACTTATTTCAGGTTCTCTATCTCAAAAAATTGCTATAAAAGGGCTCAATATAACATGAGAGTGTAATATTATAGTTATCTGTGATATTGAAGTTAGCTGACCCCTTTGTTGCAGACAAGAGGGGGGTGGTGCAAAAGTTACCTCAAACCTTTTCACAAAATTAAGTCACCTCACATGCTAGAACTGACAACCTGCAGGAGGTTTTCTGATGAAGTGTGTCATTCACTTTCACATTACAGCAACCCATCTGATGGAAGCATGGTGTTCTGAGCAAAACCATACTATCTCAAAAACAAAATGCCTCAAAGACAAAATTATAACTAGGGTAAGAAAAGATGAAAAGGGGTTTCCAAGTTTAAAAAAAAAATGGACAGGTGCACATTTTTTTTTATCCGTGCCATTCTAAATAAAGCCTTTTATGAAATGAGACAGAATGCCTTGGACATTTTTTTTTATTCCAAATCCTACTCAAGCAATATAAAAAATATTTTTTTCTTATAACTGCGGCAAATTTTCAGAGTAAAATGAATAACTAATATTTTCTGAAAATGTTACAAAGCATCTGAACACTCAGTCAGTCTACATTTAATTGTGTTATACTTGTCATATCCATTCCAAGTTAGGTGGAGGGTAAATGGTTTGACAGGATGGGTATAACTGCAATTATGAATCAATAGAAAATCTGTTTGAAAGTTTGATCACCTGAAAATCAGCAGCAAGTGGGGAAAATCTACAATTTAGCTCATTAGACACTGGACGAGACAGCAGCTCTGGTGTCCCTGACAGGCTTCATGTGATTTGTGTGGAAAAATAATAAGAGAGTATATGAGCCACGTTGACATGATTCCCTGCTGGAGTCTGTGGAGGCATGGGGTCAGGAGATGCTTGTGTGCAGGCACCACAGCATCCTCCACGTCTACAGATCGAAACCAGTTTACAGGAGGGAACAAGGGACTGAAAACACGCTACTCGTCTCCTTCCACCCGTACATCCACAATATATTCCCCACCAGGACTGACCCCCCTCGCCTTTACCTCCCTCCACTCCTAGCTGCTCCCACAGTCTTGGTGCCTTGTGTGTGCCAGGTTGATTTACACTTGCGCCCCAACGAAAATCCCACTTTTTTCATTATTTGCCAAGGCCTTTCGCCTGCCCCCCTCAGCCCTACCCAACTCAAGCCAGCCATTCATCAGCAGTGACAGGCTCTCAGAAACTCTCTCAGCATCCAGCCGGCTGGTGTAAACCAGATGTTGTCACTAAATCAGTACCCACACAGACAGATGTGAGGCCAGCAGAGGTGTGTGTGTGTGTGTGTGTCATGCTACACGTCCAACACCTGTTCCCAACAAGAGAAACAGCTATAGCAGAATATAGGAAGACCATACACTAAACATTTTATTATTTGCAAACGTATGCACCTGAGCAGAATGTATGTGACCCAGGGAATGTATTTCTATTAAGAGTGAAGGTAACCAGCATTATTTCAGTGCACCTGCATCCCTGGCTCTGGCCTTGTTACAGCATTTCTGTGACCATGTGCACTTGCAAAGAAACTCTATGCAGTTTTGCCAGACAGATCAGCTAATGGAACCGCTATGAGACACACACCCAGACATGTGACTTGTTTGAGGCGCATGCTAGGGTGTGACCAGTGAGAGGCAGATATTGACTTTTTTTATTACTGAAAATTAAATCTAATCCAGTCAGTGAATCGTTTCTGCATAAGTATGCCCATTTTGATTATTCTTCTTTTGAATGAAGGGTTTTAGTGTTCTGATATAAATGTCATTTCAGAGGCATTTCTGCCCTGACAAGAATAAAACACTTCGGGTTTGGAATTTTAGTATGTAAATATTGAATTGGGCACAAACAATATTGGGTTTGACTGAAAAATGATCAGCCATGATAGCAGCCAAACCCTAATCTTGTCAGCCCTTCTCCATGGAGGCTGCAGGTGTGAGGATTTTTCAGTACTACGGGATTCAACAGACGATCCGCAAATGACAATTTGAGCTTTAAGAGTGTTACAGACCTCAGAGCCATGTTGGTCTCGTGGGAGCAGAGGGAGGAGCCAGTACAAACAGGCAGAGAGTGAAATGGTGTCAGAGAGAGCGGGTAGAGGCAATAAATGAGGCGACAGAGTGGCCCATTCTCCAGGCTGTGTGTCAACAGGGCCAGGATAAAGGCCGGCATACCAGAGTGTCAGGCCGCAGTGTTGCCATGATGGACGAGCGTCCAGCGAGGTGCAGACAGGTTCTGCCGCGCCATACCACCCGCCTCCTCCCCGCCGATAACGCTCTTTGCAAATATTTCCACTGGTGGTGTTGCCGCCGCCGATGGCAGGGGCCAGACACAGGAAGAAAGAAGAGTGAAACAAGTGAAAGGGAGAAATCGACACAACTGTCAGCACCACGTCACCTCACCTCAGAGGGGGACTGTCAGACCAAAGAGTTTGTACAGGATGATATCTAGGCCACTGTTACACTGGCTGACCTCTTGCTGTTTGGCACACACATTCAAATTCATTTAGATTTCTTAGGGGGCATGACTGTCCAGTCTGGAGCAGATTTATGGCCAGGCTGTTGTAAATAAATCCATTACATAATAAATATTAACAGGGCTGCAAACTGCAATGGAATACAGCCTGCTCAAAAAATATGGAGCACATGGGCAATGAGAAGATCCTTTATCTGGCTATTTAATCAAACAGATAAGTTACAAAGCATTCGTATTTACAAGGTCAAAATAGAAACATGTTCAGCACAGTAGTCCAAGAGTTTATACAGTGAGACAGGTTGGCAACAGGAGAAATGTACATTGAATCCATGATGGGAAGGTAGGATCTCAGTATAGACCCTCTCTGGTTCCTCTGGAGCTAAAGACACTAGGAGAGCCTTTACACGGGAAGCTGGGCTCCAACAGCTTCAATATTTCACCTACATACAGTCCTCAGCTCTGAGGATTTTAGAATTCAGTACAGACTTGGGTGTCATTTACAGTCACCTTCCCACTACTACCTTATGTTCCCTTCTATAGATGAAGACTACTCTCCACAGCAACATATCAGAGCGTGAGATGGTGAGGGTCTAACATTTCAGAAAATTTGTACACGTATCAGGACATTGAAATATCTTGTCAGACTTAACAAGTGTCTTTTGCATAGTTCCCAAATTTATTAAAATCTGGGAATCGACAAATTCATCTCCAGATGTCCAGACCCCTGTAGGACTCCTGAGGACAGAGAAACTGTTCATCTTGTACATCCTTGTACAATGATGGTTTGGGACGGTCCAGCTCCATTCTCCAGACTGATCCCCAAGAGCCTCAAGGCACAGTACGGTGGGCTCAGTGACATGTACACACAGTCATCTAAATCATGTGCCGGTGGTATCAGTCTGAATCACTGTCCTCAACACCACCTTGCGTCCCTGGTTCTCCATCCTCTCCATCGCTCTCCTTGTCCCAGTCTTTCATTGAAGCTCCCATCATGAAGTCGTCTCGGAGAACGCTCCAGGCCGGCTTCTCCTCTGCCACAGCAGCCTAAATACATGGAAGATAAGATAATTCAGCGAAAAAGTGGAAGATTCATAAGGGTTTTAAATGCTGATAGGATCTTCAGCATGCTTTATCTTAGTGCTGGACGGTCTAGCCAGAGATCCAAGCTCCTGTTCACATCTCATAGCACCAAAAGGGCAACAGTGCCACCATGTGAGCATATAACAAACTCACACTTTCCAGTCCAGCATCTTCAATGTGTATTTGTCACATTTTGATTTTATGCATGGATGTGGCAGGTTGCTTTTGTTGGGTGTAACAGGGAGGTGTTGCTTTGGTGTATAAAGTAACATCTGCCACAGAGTCAGTGGCAGAGAACATTACCACTGCTCCTATCCTTAATCTCTCCCTAAAAACTATAACCTTACATACATGGTAGAGCATCACACAAGACCTTTCCTCAGTCTAATATTCAGCACACAATTCACCAAGCTCCTATTTCTAGAAAAACCTCACTTTTGTACCTCACGCTTGTTAAAATAAATACGGTCCCACACTGCCTCTTTAAATCAAGGCCAGCTAGAAACTCTGAAGCCTCAGTGAGAGTACTTTTTTGGTTTGTGTCTCTACTGCCTCTCACACAGGAAGACAGCTTCACTTGATAACCTCACTGATCTTCATAAATCAATAACCGTAATATGGCAGAAGCTGGAAAAAAAGTATGACAAAGGAATACCTAGCAGAAAAATACAAGAGTCGAGATTTGAGCCACTTGGTTAATTTCTTCTCAAGATCCATTAATATATTAATCTAACATATCATGTGTGATGTTCTACGGTAAAATGGCAGCAATAGAAATGGCAGATAAAAAGGACAAATATTGACAGAACAGTGTCTTAGATGGAGTTTAGCATCAAGTTCTTGCAATATCAACAGCAAAGGGCAGCATCCAAGCAACCATGCAGGTGAATACTGGTGAAAGTGGTGGCTTTCATACCTACAAGTTTTGGTCTGTTTTAATTGAGCCATGGTGAATGTACTCTAATAGTTTGGTTCATTTGGAGAGATGAGAACACAGATTTGAATTCTGCTGCAGACCAAACATTGTGAACTCTGTCTGAAAAACGAATTTATTAGCCTTTGAAAATGCCAACTGATTGTAACTAAGACCGAAATAAACTATCATCATTATCATCATCATCAACTGACCCAGGACTCCATACAACGCGGGTTGAAAGCGGATGCTGACTACTGAGCTGCTTGCCAGACAAAGCTGCTAGTGCGGTCAAAATGATGCGGGGAGTAACGAAAAGGTGAGGATCCTCTACAAATATGAGCCAACGAAAACATGTCATGATTGCTTGTGAAAATACACAAAAATTAAAAACACTGACGTGACGCTGAGCTGGAGTTGCTCTGCTGTTGCAATATTCTGCTTGCAACTGGAGTTTCCCCTCATAAAATTTCTGTTCAGTGGATGAACATTCTGTTTGACCATGTGTCCTTTGTTAACAAATTGTGGTTTGCTTTCATACCTGCTTTGTTTAGTCCAACTGTATCAAAAAAAAAAATGTCTCAAGAGGTGGTCTCTCTTGAGACAGTTAGAAACAAGCTTTGTGAAAATAAACAGAGTGAGATTCAGACCAACTACCTGAGCCATCATGTGTTTTGGGCTGAAGCAGCTCCCGTTCACATTATGGACTCAACTGATAACTGGACGAGGCAACTCAGCAGCATTAGCAACAAGCAGTTAGCAACATAGGAACAAAATGAATGGAGCAACAAGGAAATACACTGGCTTCTCTGAAAATGGCCCAAACAAGCTCTGCAATGGTAAGAAATGCCAAAGCTGCTGATGGCACCCCATGCCATGTTTGATACTGCACAGGCCAAATGTGTTTCTACAATGAGATGAGAGGTAAGGAAATATTTACTTTCTCTGCCTTTCAAATTAGCAATATCCATCTGACCGTTATCAATAAGCTCCACATGACCTCTGTTGATATATTTTGGTTCATATGAATTTTTGCCAAGTGAAACCAAACTGAGCCAAATGAACAGTGTGAGTAAGTATGAACTATTCTTCTGACTGGAGCCACAGCAAGCTAACTGCAGGTGTGAATACATCCCAACACCGGGCTCTGTGAATACTAACTCAACCGTGTGAAAAATGCAACAAAGTAACAACTTCACGCTTGGATTGGATCAATGCAAATGAACTATAGGTGAAGTGCACTACATATTTTATCATTTTTCATTCTTAAAGAAACATATTGATTCACCATCTTGTGGTTGGCCACTAAAGACACACATCTGCAAAAACTCGTGCACAACCAGCACCGTGGTGTCATCAGTGGAGCACCATTCATGCATGAATGATATCAGTATGCAACTCACAGTCTCCTTTTCGCTCTTGATGGCAACCGCGCTGCCACCCTCTGTCCTCCTCAGGACGTCAATGAATTCTTTCTTGGAGACTGAAGAGAGGATCTTGGCTTTCTTCCTCTCTGAGCCACCGACTGCCTTCACCTTGTCATTTATGGTTTTCTGGTGTTTTCTCACAGCATTGAAAAGCTGAACGACCCCTCTGAAGAGAACAGGTAATGAAACCAACCAGTTAGGAATTCAACTTGTTTCTGCGAGTGTGTAACGTAGCTTTGTGGAAAATACATCTAAATACCTGGTAGCAATCCTCTGTAGATTCCTTTCAGCTTCACGGTCCTTTACCACGTCAGGTTTCTGTCTGCACATCATCTCCCATGTTCGCTTCTTGTCAATCTGTTGTGCAGAGGCAAAATTTGGGTGATGCAAGACTTTTGTATCTGCTCTGTTTTGTATTCCTTTCTTCATAATTTTTCACATTGAGACTCTTCACTGATGTCCTATAAGATAAGTAATGTTTATAGTTACAAAAGTCTGCAGTGTTTTGAAATTTGGCATGATGTCTCTTATTGGGACTTGATGAGGCATGAGGTGAGGTCATATTAAAGCTGTCAAATAAATATTATTTCACAGTATTTTCATTTTCACTACCTGTTTCTTTCTCTCCAGCTGCTCCTGCTTCTCCTTCTCCTTGATCTTGTCCAGCTCTTTGTTCTTCAGCAGTATGGTGGATTTACTTTCTGGGGTTTTCTTTCCAAGAATTTTAGCCATGGCCTCTGCCCACCCAGTGTTGGCATTACCATCCTCTCCTTCATCTTCTTCCTCTGCCTCCTCCCCGTCAGTCTTTTCATTAGAGTCCCTGTCATCTTCTCCTCCGTCACTCCCTTGGTCATCTGACCCTTCTCCATCACTGCCTCCGTCAGAATCCCCCTCCTCGTTGCTGTCGTCATACTGAGGCTCCTCATCGTCTCCTACATGTTATTCAGACAAATGCCAATTATTGATTCTGTCCGCTGGCACTACTTTCTCACACTTACCTCTCAAAGGGTGCAGAGCCAAGTTAGACTGTGGCAGCCCAACCACCTCACTTCACCAAGTCACAGTGGGATTACCAGCTCTTTCTGTACAATATCTAACAATGTCACATTTATTTTAGCAACAGTGCTCACCAACTGTCAACAAGATTAAAACATTAAACATAAACTTCACTGTGAACCCAATGAGTGCCATTCTCTCTTTAATGTAGACGTGTAGGCCAAACTTAATTCAGTTTAATCCAGTCTGGCATACACTAGGGCTGAATGATATATCTTTACAACATCATTATCTAGATATGAACATGCGTGTTATTAATATATGAACATGCGTGATATTAATATCTAAACAGGCAACAATATGGACGATATCCAATGTAGGGTTAGGGTTAGCCTGAGACCTCTGTTTCTGTTAACCTGATGTATGGACTCCCCAAGATCCACGGTTAGCCTGAGACACTGACTGCTCTGTTCTGATCAATAAAACACTTCGTGAAGTGTACAAGTTGAAATTTGCACCGAAGCAAGCATTGCTTAAATATATGATATACGCCGAATTATACCGAGGATTTGATTATGTTATTTAGGGTTTTATTTTTGTGACAAGTTGTACCACGTGTGTCTTTTTTCTGTAAGCGAACGGAAAGAGGCAGATTTTTGAACGGAGTCTGGCTTACCGTCACCACACTGGGGAGCGGAGCCTCCTCCAGCTAGGCTAACTCCGCCAGAGAAGATTTTAGCTCTTCACGTCTTTTCTATGCTAACTCGTATCATGAACAACTAAATGTCAACCTGCTCTCACAAACAGTAATTGACACAGGACAGTGCCGTTAATGTTACTCTAGTTAGCTAGCTACATAAAACACTAGCTAACATTACACTGCTGCTCAGCTTAGCATGCTGGGCTACACATTAAGGTTAAGCGTGAAAACGGAGAGTTAGCGCTATCTCTGCTAAGAAACACCGACGACAAAACAGTCTCGACATTTTTAACCCACAGACAACGACGCAGAATGTGAAGTTTTTACCTGAAACCTCAGCAGGGCTCTCCACATGTGTCTCTACCACAGCTGCCATCATGGAGTAACACCAAAATGGTTCCGCAGAGTACGACTGCCAGACAGTGGGAAGTTCCGCATCAGTCATTCAAAGATTCAAGGATTCAAGGAACTTTATTGTCATACCAGCTCACATTTACACGTTAGTGGTACGAAATTTGGACTCAGGTCCCGGTATAAGCCTAAATGAATAAATAAAGCAAGGTAAAAAAAAAAAAAGAAAAAAGAAGTGTAAATATAAAATATAAAATATATAAGTATAAACAGTATATATATATGTGTGTGTGTGTGTGTGTGTGTGTGTGTGTGTGTATATACACTCACCTAAAGGATTATTAGGAACACCTGTTAAATTTCTCGGTAATGCAATTATCTAACCACCCAATCACATGGCAGCTGCTTCAATGCATTTAGGGGTGTGGACCTGGTCAAGACAATCTCCTGAACTCCAAACTGAATGTCAGAATGGGAGAGAAAGGTGATCTAAGCAACTTTGAGCGTGGCATGGTTGTTGGTGCCAGAAGCGCTGGTCTGAGTATTTCACAA
>OMLB01019054.1:0-14568 GCA_900302555.1 Myripristis jacobus
GACAAACATAAAGTGTCGACTCAGACAAACAAGGCAGACCACTTTGGTGCTATAGTGCTACTTGTCAAAAATAAAAATCTCATCCAGCAACAAAGGTGGGACATTTATGCATTTTTGCGCTCACTGCGCTGAGCAGTCAGTGTAGAGGGGTTATTTAGGTCATCTTAGATCTACAAAAGCTTTGTCAGCTCAACATAATAAAACAAGAGATGAAAAGCCAGTAGCTGATGTCCTGATCAAAGATCAAAGACCAAAAGTGTGAGCGGTGTTGGACAGGTGGAGACGTGCCGGGAAAGTGGATGAGGAGACGACTGGGAACAAAAGAAAGGTGAAGACCCCTCAGGACAGCGTATCTGTGTGTGTGTGCTCATAAAAATGCATATGTATTTGTGTTCGATGCCAATTAGAGCTGCATTAAGCAAGTTTTTATTGTGAAAATCCACCACTACTGTGAGCATACATCACAAAGTGGAGATGCAGCTGAGAGGATCATCCCTCTCTCTCTAACTGAGATGCCATAGATTCACCCTGTTGCCAAAATAAGTTCCAGGCCTCAGTATCATCATGGGTGGGAAGTGCTCTTGGTGCACAACAGGTCACAAACTGAAACAGCTGGTGATTTACATTGCATTTCTGGCACTGTTTTGTTGTTTGAGGCTGTAACTGGCCAAAAGTGAATCCAGCCATGTCACTGAGAGACATTTTCAGCCACGTTACAATAGTTGTTTGATAGGAAAATAAAATTGCAATGATTGAAGATAGAAATGTGAGCTATCAGGTTCTAAGTGTTAACCCCCCAAAATAAAAGGGAAAGGACTTCTTTGTAGATGCAGCGATTTGCAGCAATGTTAAGGGAACACACTGTGGGAAAATCCAGTTCACCTCTTTCTCCTGTTAAGGATGGAAGTTTCCTTTAAGACTGAAATCCTAAACAGTCTGGACTCACAAACGATGACAAAAAGATTTTTCTCCACTCTCTCCAGCCAGTAAAGAGAACAAAATGAGGTCTGAGGAATATGCAGCTAGCAGACATCGTGACACATGATGTCCAGGCCATGAAGTCCTTCAAACTTTCAAAAATTCAAACAGCTAACTCTTGCGGCCACTTGGGGCCACCAGAATGTGACCTTGCCTCGTGCAGCTTTGATGGTCTCGCTCCCTCTTTGATTGATTGATTGACTGATTGATCTCTGTCCTTCCATTTTGCCCACTCTCCCTCTTTGCTATTCTTTTTCATCTTCATTCATCCTCCCATCCCTCATCATATTAACAAGCCTCCCATTCTGCAATGTCTACTTTTGACTGCGGGTGCAGATCTTCACTCTGACAGGGAAAACAATGCGTCATGTCCACAAAATCCCAAACATCAAAACCCCCAAATGAAAAGCTCGTCTGCAAAGTCTGCGATGAGAGCAACTGGGCTTTGCGTGAGAGGACATGCTGACATAGTATAACCCCGCTTGCCACATGTGCCACCCAGTGGTTGGCATCGCAGTGGAGGGCGTTGAGATGGATGACTGGGAAACTAGTCTGGGAGAGAAACATGGTTCACCATGACTGAAAACAGATCTTGGTTCCCGGGCCTCTTTGAGGTCTTATTTTGTTTCTTGCTGATTTTGTGGTAATCCATACACACACACACACACACATGCTGTAAGGCACATGCTCCAAACTCATGTCTGCAGACGCACGCACACACATACACACACACACACACACACACACACACACACATACATACATTTATATACAAGACGCCAGCGTTTGATCCAATGGCAAAAGATATCAAAGGGACTTGAGCTCAACCTAGTAGCCTGCAGACACAAATTCAATGTCCCTTGAGGATCAGATCTGCACATGAAGCAGTATCCACATGGATCTGGTATTTTAAAATTTTATCATGAGAAATTATTCAGTTTTGGGACTGGGATCAAGCCCAAAACATTCAAACACTGCTGTTTTTGTGCCCTAGAAGTTAGAACATTGACATGCATGCTACAATGAGAACAATCATGTGCTGCATTAAAATGATAGTGTATTTCTCATGTAGCCAATTTGCCAAAAGGCCAAACAACAGAAAGACACTTTTGGCAAATACTAGACATATCACTGAAATACTTCTATCCTCTTTCCCTGACTCCACAGGAGGTTGGTGTGTGTATGTTTGCCAACACTGAGTTGTGAAAATGAGGCTGTTTGTCCATGTGGAGCAAACTGCACTCTGATAACCAATTGAAAAGTTTTGAAAAGTCCCACCGAAGCTGAACTGTTATGTAATGGAGACACCTGGGAAAGACTGTTGGCAACTAGTTTGCCTTGCACCAGCCCACTGAGTCAATGGGTCATACTTTCTCAGCCAGTTCAGGCAGCTGGCACCTACAGCGTCCAAAAGAGCACTTAAGGCTCAGCTTACTCAGGCTCTGAACTTTCCCTTGATCTTTTCAGGCGAGAGCACAATGGGCAAACTTTCAAAGTTAAAGCAGGACAGCGACGACACTTTGTATCCAGTCACCACTGAATTCGGGTTTAACACTTCAATGCCAGTGCCACTGGTGGATTTGTCATTACAAATACATGCAGTGCAGCTGAGCTCAAACCCACAGAACTTCCTTTTTAATTCTAGTGCACCCCAAGCTTTACAGAGATACAAAATATGTCCTGCTGAATTACAGGGAAATGTGTTTAAAATGATGCACAATACATTAAAATATTTTCTATTTGATGTAATCATGCGGTCACATGTCACAATGGGTTTCAATATTTAATTCGATATACAGTATGTGCAATGTAGTTTCAGTGAAGTGCCACAACCAGCAGGGAACTTGCGTGTGAAATTGTCTTGCAATATGGAGAAAGTGTTATTTCTAACTTTGAAACTACTTAAAATCTTTTTTCAGGGTTTAGTGCACCGTTTACTTATACATTGGCCTCTGTGCTGCTGTTGTGGGCGGCTTCACGAAGGAAGCTTCAGCCAATTTTTTTTAGCCAGTGATGGGCGGTAGGGTGCTTATTCTAAAGTGCTTGGCCGCCTGTTTCAAGCCACCAGGGTCAGCCGTCTCACCAGCCTCTGATTGTGGGTTTAATGCATTTTCTGAACTACTGAGGGGGCGTTTTCAAGGCAGACTAGTCAGCCGTGCCATTTGTTGAGGGTGTTGGTGACATTACTGAGTGAGATGTGATGAGCTAAGTGCAAACCTAAGCGAAGGTGCAGTGTCAGTGTCGAGTGAAGTTTGAGACATACTTTTGCAAAGCTGGATGTAGTGTAGAGGGGTTTCTGGGTAGCTGTAACTCAGAGTGGTTTGCAAAGGAGGTGACATGTACCCTTTCCCAAAATCTCAGTGTATCTGTATTCCTGTGTGTGAAGCAAACACAGATTGGTTGAGCAAGGGCAGAGAACCAAACTAAGGATGGTAAAGCCAAAAGCACACAGATGGAATAAAGAACATTTTGAAGAGTGGTTTTCCAAAGAGGTTGATAGGTACAAACATTTGCATGATTTCTTTTTAAAATTACATATTTTGGTTTGATACTTTGACAGTCCTTTCTTCAATACACGTGAGGACCAATTGCAAATCTACTGACAAGCACTAATGCACAATTTCAAGGGCTGTGCATATTTACCATTGAGCAGACACTCAACTCTAAATTAGCCTGTGCTGCAGGCTCTTTTAGAGGAAATGTTCTAGGGTGCCAAATTAAGGTTTCTGTGCATGTCAGGGGTCCTGATTCACTTAAAGCCCCCATGAAATGGACTCTTTCTTGATTTTATCTAGTTCCTGTTGAAACAGGCTGTTTGGGCAAGACACAGTGCCAGGAAGGACCATTCACAAGTGCAAACCAATGGGATATCATTTTGGGAGCGAAGCAACTTTATTTGAAGGGATATGTGAATGAGAGAGGATGTTTACAGGTTTGCAAAGAGTTTATTGGTTGAAATTTGAATTCACACCCACTAGTGCAGGATGATGTCACTATTTAACATACTCTGTTTTACAGGAAGTATAAGTCATGTGAGGTCATTTCATGGGGACTCATGGGGGCTTCACTTAAAATCCAAGAGCTAAACCAGGTTACATGGGCGCTTACCCTAGTTAAACAGCATGAGGAATAGTTACACAAATCCTGTGTATTAGTAAATAAGCAAGAGCTTTCTACTTAAGCGTCTCTTTAAGCTGCAATACCGCATACGGCCAGCAGATCGAGAGCAGCTTAGCGTGTTAGACACACAGAAGATATTCAGCCATTGTCCAGAGGGAGACAGCATTGAGACGCCAGTCATGCAGTGTTTTGCCACCAGACTGAATTTGAAATCGTCATGAAATCATCCCCAGACTTTTAGATTTGTGAGAACATTTTCCTTGTGATCCAAAAGGTTCAAGTATTTGAGAATGTAAACAACTCTGCCTCAGTTTAAAGACAATGGATATTGTCATTCCAATATTGTCAGAAGTTGCATAAGTTGTCAATTAAACCACACTTGATGCTCAAAAGAGTGGAGTTGACAGGGGGAGCATAACAGCCTTTTTGGAGTGCTTTTTCTTTTTGTTTTGGCTGAAAGTGTGTCTGAAATAATCACCAGTCAAGCAAATGAGGGATTTCGTGTGTAGTCTTGTATTTGTAACACCAGAGGGCAGTAAGAGACATAACTACTGCGTAAGTTGTGCCTGCCACTCTCACAGGAACACAGTGAGTGGTAAACATCAGGTTGATGGTCACAGTTACAGTAAAGCCTAACATTGGACCCTGTAGAGTTATCTGAGTTTGCAATTCAAAAGAGGAAGAAGGTATGACAGTTACAGTATGAAGAAAGACACTGGTTTTGATGAATTGGAGATAAAAGTGTGTTTCCTCACTTTGGGGCCATACAAGTTTTCCCTCTTGCCACTGAGTTGCATCAGATCAGTGTTGCATCACAGTACGGCCAACATGAGCTGTCCAAGCAGCGGTTTGAAGGCCAATAACCATGCCTTCTCCCACTGTTTTATCAATACATTGATTAAATGAAACCTGTATATGTATGGAATGACATGTACAGTGAGTTGCCTATTGTATATTTCACACTGCCCCTTTAGTCAGTTGTTGAAGGTCCTGTTGTAAGTGCACCATGTGTGTGAACATGTGCCACTGTTTACCAGCATGCCTATTCTCCACTGCAACAAAGACTAATTCCTGCACTTGACAAATAAAGTGAGCACTGATTATATCTTTCAGTATGTTTTAGTATATGGGCTCCTTCTCTGTCAAAATAAAATGCAGGGTGTGCACGTGAAACCCTAAGAGTACATCACTGACAACACTGTGAACATTGTAATTATTGCATATTAGATATTGTATACACTTTTCTTTTTCTTTTTTTTTAAATCCGCATTCAAATATACCCTTTAGACAAAGCAGCAATCTGGTGAATGACACTGTGACTGTGTCTTTGCTTTAGTTGTGTCAAACTGTAGTTAAACTGAGCAACACTTCACAGCCCTGCATCAACACACACAGTAATCGTGTTAACACCACACACTCAAAGGTTTAGTGACCTTCAAATCACCAGGACGCCATCAGGAGGTTATTATGGGGCACCTGCAGGATCCTGCCCTCCTGTATCTGAACATTATGGCACTGTCACAAATGACAAATGATGTTGTTATTGTTGTTGTTGTTTTGGAGACAGACAGCACAGTGAGAGTAAATGTGGACCAGCAAACAAAAAGACCGCTATGTCAGCTCTCTGTACTAACAAAGCGCAGCTTATCTGGGCTGACAAAGTGCTTGCAGAGACCCCAAGACAATTACAGAGAGCACTGACAATAAGCACTGTTCCACTGGTTGGATTTAGGTCAATTTACACTGTGAGATGTATTTGGCTCAACTGTCTACCTTTTTTTCCCATGATGGGGCTCTCAATTAACAGGGGAAACGTCATTTTGTGCACAGTATATGATGGATGCTAAGGGCTTTGTTGGTAATCTGACAACATTTGGACAGCTGAACTCACAGTACGCCTTCTCGATCTGCAAGCAAGAGTGTCTCAGTGCAGTTCAGAGCCATTGGTGTCTGTTTTCTATATTGCTCACTGCTTCAACAAATCTATACGCAAAGCAGTGGCCTCCTTATCTCCAGCACTGGCTGGCACATACACAAACTCACACACAAAGAGAGATAAAGAGCCAACTGATCTTGGAGCTGTGCAAGAGCTGAATGAGTCACTGCAGCATTATACCTGCATCGTGCAGGATAAAGCCAAGTGCATTCACACTGACAGTGCTGTTTTTGCAGGGCTCCAGAGCTCACTGTTGCCTCTCGCTCAGTGGCTTTCTGACCTTCACACCAAAACAGTGCTGAGACTTAAAGAGGTTTTGAAATATAAAGGTGACTTGACATCTCACAAAACCAGAGAGAAAAAGTGAAAAAAAAAAACAAAACATCTGTGGCAATGTAGGAAAAATACAGGGAGCAGGGAATAGATGAGAGAGAAGAAACCAGCAGAGGAACAAGGAGTTACAGTGATGAAAGACAGACTGAGAAAGCCTGGTATGCAGGAACTGAGGTATATAAAAAATAAAAAAATAAATAAAAAATAGTACCCACACACCACTTTTATGTTGCCAAGCTTGATTTCTTCTTTATTCTTTGTTTTTATGCCATGGGCATGAAGGCATTTCAACCAAAAGCAGTGAGCATGATATTCTCTCTCTTTTAGCATTCTCTTTTTAAAACCACAACACCTGCAAGGTAATATGGGTACACATGTGCTTCTTTGGGACCAAAAATTAAGGCAGTAGGAATGGAGACACAGCAGAAAAACAGTGTCCACGAGAAAAGATGGCACGAGAGAGGGACATGGAGCAGCAGATAGAGGTGGAGGGTGTGGGAAGGCTCCAGGCAGGGCAAACAACCCAGTGGATGTTGGGTAGCGAGCGAGATGTGTAATGGGGAGGAGGTAGGTAAACACAGTGGCCCATGGCCCCCTGCAGCTGGCTGATGTCCCAGGGTGTGACCCTGCTCACCCCTATTGTCCAGCCCAGCACCTCCATATAACGCTAACAGTCCCGGCAGCACCCGCCCTGGTACACACACATGGGCGTCACTGTTTACCCTCCTGCATGCCATGGCCGCACTGTAGAGACCAGAGGCCTCACTCACACAGGAGGCCTCCAATGGGCTTAAGTTAAACACACACACACACACACACACACACACACACACACACACACACACACACACACACACACATATCAATATTTTGCTCTTACTGAGTCAATGGGAGTGCTGACCTTCAATCAAGGTCATATTTATAGCATTAATGCTGCCATTACTGCAAATATTGTTGTCTTGAAACTGCTGATAGTGGAGATTTTGTGCCAATATTTGTTTTCTTCAAATTTCACCACTTTCAGTTTAAGTTTTACAGTAGTTTTCTTTTAAATTTTTATTCATGTCGAAGAGGAAAAGCCTCTGAAACAGCATCGAGAACATGTGACATGAATATCCGATCGCAGAGGAAGTCAGATTAAGATTCACTTTAATTGTCATTCTTATGCAGGTACATAAAAACGAAATACTGTTTCACAAGTTAAAAACACTTTAAAAGAGAACAGTGCAATAATTAACATTTCAAATTGTCAGTTTAAAATTAAGACACTATAACAACACTACAAGATAATGCAGTATAAAGAAGTAAATAAATATTACTATATACTAAGTGCTAAAAGTTCATTTTAAAGTAAAGTGCGTAGTGGGGACAGACAGCCAGTGATTATTGTGCATTCAATAGTCTAACAGCAGATGGGAAGAAGCTGTTCCGTAATCGAGAAGTCCTTGATCGAATGCTCCTGTATCTCCTTCCTGACTGCAACAGAGAAAAGAGTCTGTGAGAGGGATGACGGGAGTCCTGGATGATGCGTTCCCCTCTGCGTGTGCATCTCTTGTTGTAGATTTCCAGCACTGGTGACAACGGGACACCAATAATCCCCTCTGCTGTTTTGATCACTCTGCTCAGTCTCTGTCTCTCTTCTGCTCTGCTGTTCCCGTACCAGGAAGTGATACAGCAGGTGAGGATGCTCTCGATAGCCCCGCGGCAGAACACAGTTAGGGCTGACTTTGAGAGGCCCGTTCTCTTCAGCCTCCGGAGGAGATGAAGATGCTGTTGTGCTTTCCTGTCTACAGCTGTGGTATTGTCTCTGGAGGTCAAGTCTTCCCTGAGATGGATCCCAAGGAATTTGGTGCTCTGGACTCTCTTAGCAACAGAGCCGCTGATGATTAATGGAGGATAGTGGGCTAGCTGAGCCTTCCTAAAGTCAATTATCATCTCCTGTTGTTGTTCTTCCTGTGTTGAGAGAGAGGTTGTGTGAGTTGCATCGAGTCATCAGGGTCTCCATCTCATCCCTGTATGCTGCTTCGTCTCCATTTGTGATGCGGCCCACAACGGTTGTCATCAGCAAATTTAATTATGTGGTTGGTGTTATGATTGGCAGTACAGTCATGGGTCAGCAGGGTAAAGAGTAGTGGGCTCAAAACACACGCCTGTGGTGATCCAGTACTCACTGTGATGGTGTTGGATGTTCTGCTGCTGATTTTGAGAGTCTGCTTTCTCTCTGTGAGGAAGTCCAGGAGCTTACTCCACCAGCTGCTGTGGCAAGATGGTATTAAATGCCGAGCAAAAATCAACTAGCAGGATCCTGGCGTAGGTGCTCTTGTCTTCCAGATGAGTGAGGTTGAGGTGGAGCAGGGTGGATATGGCGTCCTCTGTAGACCAGTTTGCCCTGTATGCAAACTGTAGATGGTCCATGCTGGCAGGGAGATGGGATTTAATGTGGTCCTTGACAAGCTGCTCGAAGCATTTCATGGCAACTGGTGTGAGGGCAACAGGGCGATAGTCATTTAGACAGTGGGGGTTTGAATTTTTGGGAACTGGTACTATGATGGCACTTTTAAAACAGGTGGGCACAACAGCTTGGCAGAGGGAGGTGTTAAAAATGTCCGTGAAGACATCCTTTAGTTTGTCTGCACAGCTCTTTAAGACACAACCTGGTACATTGTCTGGCCCGGAGGCCTTTCGAGGATTTATCCTCAAGAAGGTCCTCCTAACACTCTCAGTAGACAGCTGCAGAACCTGGTCAGTGGATGCTGGTGTCAGTCTTTGTGCACTCCTGGTGTTTGGTGTCCTCAAACCGGGAATAGAACCTGTTTAGGTCATCTGGGAGTGATGGATTGTTGTACTGAGCTGTTTGTAGCCCGTTACTGTCTGAAATCCCTGCCACAGGCAACTTGTGTCCCCAGTGTCTTCAAAGTTCTTCTCCAAGTTCCTCCAATACTGTTTTTTATCGCCTCTGATCCCCCTTTTCAGGTTGTTCCTTGCCTCCTTATATGTCACATCATCACATCATCACCACATTTAGAGATAAATCCCATTACTGCCAATGTGTATTCCTGCAGGTCGATGAAGTCCACAGATGAAGCAGCCTCCCTGAAGATGCTCCACTGTGTGCGCTCGAAGCAGTCTTGTAGTGCTGGTAGAGCATCCTGTGGCCACGCTTTTCTGCTGGCTCTCGTTGCACTCTGGGTCTGTATGCAGGCTGCAGAATGACGTTTAGATAGTCTGAGCTGCCTATGTGTGGTAGAGGGGCTGCTATGTATGCATTTTTGATGTTGGTGTAAACAAGGTCCAATATGCTGTTACCTCTAGTTGCACAGTCCACATGCTGGTAGAGTTTCGGTAACACACTCCTTAAACACGCCTTGTTTAAATCGCCAGCAAAAATGTAAAGTGCATCTGGGTGAGCAGTCTGCAGTCGGCTAATGTTGTCATAAAGTTCAATCATAGCTGTTTGCTTATCAGCACTTGGGGGGACATACACTGCAGTGATGAATGCTGCTGTGAATTCTCGTGGGAGGTAAAAAGGTCAACACTTAACTACCATGAACTCCACATCAGGGGAACAGTGTTTTGAGATCGTGTTAGCACCATGAGTCATTGATAATAACAGCCAGGCCTTCACCCCTGATTACCCGAGGCTGAACTCACTCTGTCCTATCTGTGTAGCGTTAGCCCCGTTAGCTCGACTGCACAGTCTGGTAGGTTGTCCTTCATCCACGTTTCGGTGAATATATACACACAGCAGTCCCTCAGTGCTCTCTATGTAGCTCTCCAGAGATTTACAAAGTCTGTCTTACTGTCCAGGGAGCAGACATTCCCCAACATGATGGTGGGGAGAGCCGGTCTTACCAGGTTAACCTTTAGCCTACTGCTAACACCTCCGCGTCTCCCCCGCTTCCGTGACCTGTTGCAACGCTGACGATGGTGCCTCCTGGTCGAGGTGGCTTCGGCGGTCCGACGCAGCAGGCCAAAGCCGCCGAGTTGGGATAAAACCTTCAGCTTGGGACTCCCACAGTGGTTTCTGATGCTCAACAGAAACTCACGGTTATAAGCTGAAGATCGCACTGTACTATTTAAAGAATCGATGCTCACAGAGGCCGCTGCAAGCGTCGGTCGTGCCACCATGTTGAGTCAGGGATAGATTTCTAACTTTAAAAAATACATTAATCTACAAAAAAGAAAAAAGTTTGAACAGATACATTAATAAATACAGTTAGATTAGCATAGAAAATAATTTTTTGTTGAAAGCATAAGAACCTGAGCACCTGCCTGTCCATCAGCGTTAGCCAACACACAATAACTTTGTAATCTTCACTGCTGGTGCCATTCATTTGCATTCAGACCTTTTCACTGAATGGACTGCAAGACATTACACAAAAACAACATGAATCCAATAGAAAAATAAAAATAAAAATCGTAATGACAGTTTATGTCATTATGAAAGAGGGGAAGTGATCCATATTACTTAAAATACTTTGAATTATTCTCACAATCAAAGTACTGTATATCATGTCTTTTACATGCTTGCTTCATTGTAAACTTTGGCATCAACTTTTAAAACAACTTGAAACCCATTTTTATAGACTTGCCTTTATGTGATGTCGTCTTTTTATTACACTTGAATTCCTGTAGTTTCAGTTATTAATTTATATTGGCTTTTTTTGCTTTTTAATCTCTTGTACCATCTTTATATTTCAACATCCTGCGGTTTTCTCTCTACTGTTGCATCTTTTGTTTTCCTGTTCTAACCTTTTATCTTGATTTTACCTTAATTTAATAACTACAGCAGGTTAGTCCTTGAATTCCCATTTATGTGGTCATGGAAGCACAAAGTTACAGATAAAATACAAGATTGCATGAAGTCAGAATGTGGTTAAAAGCACATAAAGTAAAGTAAAAAAAAAAAAGTTTAAAAAGGACATACAATGAAAAGAGAGAACAACACTCTCTCCTATACAACACAGGGGCATCATTTAAATTCCATATGGTGCAATTTTCAGCTGGAAAAAGTGGGTTGTGCCTTGCATCACTGCTATGCCACCATCTGGAAGAAATAAGTGTCTGATATACACCCTGAGCTGTTTCGTCTTGCTGTTGGGATTGGCCCATTTTGAACGGTGATGTCTATGATCCACCCTCCTTAATCACAGGCTCCAACTCGGAGCTCCAGGGAGGATCCCCACTTGTGTGTGTGTGTGTTAGTGTGTGTGTATGTGTAAGCGTTGTCTGAGCTGGGTCTAGCAGCCAGGGAGGCCTATACATAGATTTAGCTGTGTACACCACCCGTCTCAGTTGCTCCCTCTAAGGCAGATTATCTGAATCCAGGCTGTGTAACCGATAATTTGGAGCCTACGCAGCAAAAAACGTCCAATGTCCACAAGTCATTTACTCGCATTTTTTACTGCTGAAATCTTGTTTTTCTTAAAATAAGTGAAACATACTGCCAACGGGGTCAGATAATTCTTTTCGTGTTTGGCCTAATACAGGAATTTATAAAAAACAAGAATCAATATCTCACAACAGGACAATAAATCCCTCCCAGAATACTGAGAAAATTCATTTTGTGAGCAATCTCAAATTCCTCTCCACTCATTTTGTGCATTAGTACGATGCTGTGCCCTTTATTCTCCCGCATCACACTGAGTTTCCAGCACCAAAGACGAGTGCACATCATTTGTAAAGCACAAAGTCCTCAAAACTCTGCAGTATCTACATTAATGGCGTCCAAATGACCACAAAAGTTAGGCCTACATTTATTAAGTTTAACAAAATGTTTACACATACTAGTAAAATTGTTGAGTTACACAGTTCTCTTTTGATTGAAACTTTGACCCACTGACTCCAGAGATGGTGGGTCAAAGTTAAAAGAAGAATTTACATTCCATTCCTTTTTTAGAGCTCTCTCTCTCGAAGCAAGAAATGCTCCACTTTGTATATGCGTAAATAGAGCTTTCATGTAGCTGCTTAGTCCTGCTTGAAACCTTATGACCCTAAACCTCTCATGTGAATAGAGCTGTTGTTTGTCGGCCGTGTGCTAAAACATGTAACCCAGAACCATCCATGATTATAAGACATGATGTCCTTAAATGAGGCCTTTATTACATCGATTGCATGACCGGTGGAAGTTCTAGTTCAAGCACTTTCTAAGCATGCTCCTGTTTTTATTACGTTCCTCTGAAGTAGCCCGGAAACCAACACTTTTCAAATGTTATTTTGGCTTGAGGAGTGTACTGAAGCTCCTTCGTTCACAGTGCATTCCATGTAACTCTGCTTACAGTTTGTTGTCACACCCATCTAATCACATTAAGTAATAGGGAGAGTCCCATTAAGTACTTAAAGGGATTTAGTTCATACCTACAATGCGTCTCCATAAGTAAACACATGGAGGGCGCTGTAATGTGTTACCAATAAATGTTGTGAGGTGTTGTAGACCAAGGGACAGATTGCACCTTTTATCTTTAGTATTTGCAAAACAAGAGTGATTATTTGACTGTAACCGCCGCTGTACCAGCTTTTATTTTATTCAGTTTTAGCCTCTAGTGTGCACTGATGACTGACTCAGCATCTGCACACAGAGCAAAAACCCACTGGCTATGTATACAAAGCAGAAAGCAATGAGACTGAATTGTGAAACGGGATAAATCCCTCTGGCTGTTTGGCAGAACTAAGTGTTTTATCTCTTGTCCCAGCACCTTCACTCCACTGCAGTTTCATTTTAGAGATACACAAATATAGGAGGCCAATTCACTGTAGGCAAATGTGACACTTATCTCTCAGTCATGATGGGAGATCCCCAACCGGCTCTCCAAGTCAAAAATAACCAACTATTTTTCTCTTTCGCCTAGAGGCAGATAGATGATGTATAGAAACACCATACTTGGCCTGTTTTCTCGCAAGTTGTTTGATCTATAGTCCAACTTGAAAAAAGGAAATAATTACAGGGAAGTGCAAAAGCACGTCTATTTCCTTGTATGTTTTCAGAACCGTGACAAACGAGTCTGCCTGTTAACAGTCATGCATCAAGTCCACAGGAGCTTGACCGATTTGAGATCCTCCCTAAAAAAGGACATCCTGTATTTCATCCTGTTTTCTTTCTCCCACACAGTCACTTGACATGATGATCTCCAAATTAAAAAGAACATTAAACTAAACCCCCCACCCCTCGCCCTCACTTTCTCAGATGTTTATTCTGTACTGCCAGTAAAGCTATGCAAACAGGCCTGTGTTTGCTGTAGCTCCTGCAGTAACTCATGCTGAGGTGACAGACCAGAGGGTAAAACTATACGCTGTAAACCCTAACAGCCTCAGATACGTCACAAATGTAAATTCCCCCCTGTTTGAGGACAAATAAGTGCTCCAAGAAGGGCAGGGTGACTGAGCGTCGGTGTGAACTTGCCTGATGTGATTCTTTTTAACAGCAGCTGTATGAGACCTGTTTGACGTTAGTGGGAAAGCTTTGTCTTAGGAAGTGGATTGGTGGTGTTGTTGATGTCTTCACACACAGATGGTCAATTCAGTGTAATACTCAAAGCTGGATTTTTATGGTGATGTCATTTCTCTCTTTCATGAGTAATTGATATATATATAAACGTGCATGAATGAATCAACTGCTGATAAAATCAACAGTTTCAACAACATGTAAAAGGCAGTGCAAAAAAACTGCAAAATCCCATTTGAAACAGGATTCATTTCACAGAAAAATGAAACTTTTAGAACCGTAAAAGCTGGTTCGTGTACTTTCACACACAGTACTGTTTGCTTGTTTTGATGCACTCCCTCCATCATTAGCCCTTTGCAGGAAACAGGAAAAGAGCATTTCAATGAAAGTGGTGCAGCTTGCTTTGTCTGCTTGACAACTCTTTCAAAGAAGAGAACAAGGAAGCCACGTAAAACCTCAGCCACGAGGCCAAACCGGAGTAACTGTCCTGTCCAGCAACAATATTATTACGCAAGTGGCCTGCATATTTTCTGATAGTGTTTTTCTTTATATATATAGAGAGAGAGAAAGAGAGATGTAACTTTTGTTTATATGAAATCTAAACCCTAATTCTGCCCTTTGACCTTTGAAACACTACTGTTTACCTTTGCTGGGCAGAACAGATAGGTGGTGATTACATTTAGATGACTGGAAAAGGTAGAAATACTAGATCTGGGAAATTCCCAATCAATGTCACAGCTAAGGAGCCATCAGTTATAAT
>OMLB01019055.1:7461-20555 GCA_900302555.1 Myripristis jacobus
AAAAGAGTATAATAGGCCTACATTACAAGAAAACTAATTTAAATTTAAATCATTAAAATATATTTAAAATTTAATTACAAGAAAAAATACCATCAAATTACCACAGAATATCTACAAAAATTTGGAAAGTAAATTGAATGCAATTTAATTTTGAACATTTAAATATAATATTTGTAAATATAGTTTTCTGGTAATTTATTTTAAATTTATATTAAATTTATATATTAAGTTTATTTCATTTAATTTTTTTATTTAGATTTTTTTAATGTAATTTTATTTTTCTGGTCAATTTCATTCTTTTTCTTTCTTTCTTTTGTCCCTTTTCTCTTTCTCTCTCTCTCTCTCTCTTTTGTTTTGTTTTGTTTTGTTTTTGTTTTACATTTTTTCCAGTAAATTTTTGGGACTTTGCCTGTTAGTTTCCAAAAACATTTAAAATTTTGTGTGTAAATTGATTGATTGGTGATTCTCTTGTAATTGCAGGAAACTGTCTGGATGACAGTTTCCTCGAGGTGTGTGTTAACCGTGGAGCTGCGAGTGCCTGTCACTGACAGACAGGGCCAGAGCCGAGCTGCTGCTGGCTTCCTGCTGCTCTCCCATGTGTGTGTTTGCAGAACCGCATGTGTGAAGTAAGCAGGAAGCATATAGTGTAGGTCCACATAACGCATGGCCAGCACAAAATGTGCACGTTTGCATTACGACTGCGATGAATATTTGCTGAATTCACAACATTCGGAAACATATATCTCTTTTAGTGAAATAATACATTTGAGAATAATATATAAAAGGATACAGTATTACTTATAAAGTATATAACAATATAATGACTTGCCACTGATAGACTCCAAAAGCAATTTGCCACTAAAATTAGGATTGTTGTCATTATTTTATTAAGAAATCAATGATCAGAATCTTACAGGGGGTTTGTCACTGCTGCACGACTGAACTTTATTCAAACCCACAGAGCTTTATTTTGAAATTCCAAGGTTTCCAAAAATCCCAAACATGTCCTGCTGAATTCCAGGGATATGTGACTAAAGTGATGCACAAGACATGTAGATGTCTATTGGATGTGATGCTGCAGCCATAAAACATTCATTTTTGCACTATGAATTATTTAATCCTATTGGTGAAACACTGAAATGTTGAAAAAAAACATGACCTTGATTATTTGAATAATAAATGCAGTTATTTGATCAATAGTCGCCGCACTGTGGCACATGAGTTCTTGAACCAGGCAGGAAAACAATGGAATCACATGTGGTGTGGTGTCAAAGCAGCCCGTCCACATTCCCCTGCTGCTGACTAATGAGGTTTTCTGGACAGGAAGTGCCTCTCGTCTCTCTGTCAGACTTCCTGTCTTCTCCTGGAGGATTAAAGAGTCACTGGCTACTACACGTTCTAACACCTAATCCAGTTTACAGCTATATGCTTAAGCCGTGCACCTTAACTTACCTCCTGCTCCAGTTATTCCCTGCGTCTGGTGTAGTTTCTGAGGAGGTCATACCGTCATTTTCCCCATTCTTCTCTCTTTTCTTTTTATGTCTCACTATATCTGACTGCTGTAGTTTTGTGCATACTCCTGATTGTGGAGTTCATTTGTATTCTTGACCTAAAATGTTTGTTTATTGATTCAGTTGGGGGTAAAGCCACCAGTTGCATTGCCGTTTTATTTGCAAAATGCATCTTTTCCACCTGACAAAGATGACATTTATGGCCAGAATTCATAGGCCACATCAAGTAGTCTCAAATGAATGTACAAAAAAACACAGTGGATTTAAGTCTTCTGTTCAGGCATGGACATTTCACAAGCCAGTGGTTAGCGCCTTAGCGGTTTGTGCTGTGAGACCAATGTCCAGCACCCTTCCTGGTTTCATGCCTTGTCGTGGCTCTGTAATGTATTTTGAATAGGGGCGAGTCAATTTCACTATCTATCATGTGACTGAGGTGGGACAGGTAAAAAGGTCAGTGAGAGCAGGCGGGACAGGAACCACAGTAACATTACAGTAGTTGAAATTTTATATGTAAAAATGCGTTTCTATTATGAATAAACACTTCTCTTTATTTTGAACATAATGCTAGTAGTTTTTTTGCTCATTTATTTATGTATTTATTTATTTTTATTCTCTCCTGCTCTGCAGTGTGTGACGTATGCAGATTGATGACCATTGACTGTAAGCTGTGGGCTAACCTACTGGCCCACAGTTTTATAAGTTTAGGCATAAAAACCACTTGGTTACGGTAACATAATGTAACATATGCATGTAATGTTTAAACAAAAAAACACCACTGTGACTGGGACTTTGGTTGCTTGGGTAAAAGTCAGTTGTCTGATCTATCCACCATGCTGCCTTCCTCCCAGTATTGACTTCAGACTACGTGATTGCAAATGTTCATGTGATACGTTCCAAACAAACATAATCCAATTACAAAATACGTTCCCCTCGGAATGTAATCGAGAATGCAGTTTAGTTGTACGAGAACATAATTTGCAGGAGGCATGGCTCAGGTGGGGCATCAGCCACCAAAAAGGACACTAAAAATCCAAGAGATGAAAAAGTGTAGGCTTTTTGAAAAAGGCTATGTATGTATATGTCATTTAACCTTGAAAAAGGGAGGATACACTCTAAAACTAAGCTTGTTAAACCTCCTCTACATCCCTGGTTGCGACATCCTAGCAGGCTCTATGTAAAGGCTGATATAACACCATGTTTAACTGAGTGTGCAGGCCAAGGAAAGCGTGAGTGTTCAGAATAAGTGAATAATGGGCTGCTGAGTGTGTTGTTGTCTCAGTAGTATTACTGTTACCTCACGGCTGGCCGGTAACTCGGGAGGTGGGATACAGTAGTAACCAGGTGACGCAGAGGGCAGCGGATCACATGAACACCCCAGCGCTATCTGCTTCTCAATTATTCATAAGCAGGCTGGCTACACATCCGTGTAGGGTGTTGTGGACTCGTCAGCATCATGGCTTCTCAATGTGGGGTGCATAAGGACACCCAGGGGTGCTTGACAATTATGTAACTTTCCAGAAATCATCCCACCTGCATATAAGAGGTTCTAAAATGCATGATTTGGTGGTAATTAAAAAGGCAGGAAAATACAACTACTGTTAAAAACAAAGATCCAGTTGAAGTTAGAGATAGTAGTGGTTAGTCAGAAACTTAGCATAAAAATAGTCTTTCTTTTAGATTCTTCAATTTGATAGTTTAGTGAAATGTATTATTGTAGGTAACATTTTCGATCATAATTATGAAAAATCTCCATTACAGGGAAGATATACCAGCAACATGTCTGCTGCTCTTACATTATAATCAGATGAAGGTGCTCCCCTGACAGTGGAAGCTGTGTGTAGCTGCTGATCTCTACTTTTACACAAGCCATAAAACCACTTGGTTAAGGTTAGGGAAAGGTTAGATTAGGCACCAAAACCAGGAACTGGTTGCATTCTTGTTCACGCACCACCGTAACTTGGTAACATTATACGTAAATCTAACATTATGAAAGTGAACACTGGTCTTGCCTTGGGGTCAAACCCAGGTCGCCTGAGTGAAAGTAGTGTTGGTTGACACATCCGCTATACCACCAACCTCCCAAGGCGGACATGGTGGGCTCTTTATGCTGCCTCTTGATACATGGTAGACGAAATGTATTACTTTGAAAGCCGTGCAGACTGACACAAAAAATTAATTAATTAATTTCCATGTACACAGCACAAGAGATTAAGATGAACTTATATCATGACCTGCAATGAGACCGGGCTGCCCTGGACTCAGCTTTGACAGCCCCTGGTCTCTAGAGGGGGATGGGGTGAGACAAGGTAGAAAACAGAGCCAAACAGATAAATGTGACTAACACCTTGCCTACTTGTGTCATCTGTCTGATCTTGTTCATAATAGCTCTGAGCTGGCAGAAGTGTGGTTCTCTTAATAGCACCTCATATTGATTTAAACCGCTTAAGCCCTAACTTGAAACAGAGGTATCCAAATCCATGTTTTTCCACCACAACTACAGTAATTGTGAATGTTTCTTATGCGTGTTATGTATCTATTTACAGGCCAACCACATGTCTATCATGTGTATTATTTTATTTGACAGAACATAGAACATAATTAGTGTACAGTGTGTATCCTATCTGCTTTACTAAACACAGATTGACTTTATTTATCTTAATAAATTTCCTGTTTTCCTTTTCTCCTATGTGGCAATGTTGCATGTTCTCATATTTTCCACAGATTTTCATATTTTACATGTTTATGCATATTTCATTCATTTGTTTTCTTTGTCTTGGTCACATCTACCATTGTCATTTTTTTTTTGCCAGTCACATTATTTTTAGTGCCACATATTTACTGCAATGACCCAAGTTTCATTCAGTTTTATCACACTATACACTATAGTATCTCTATACAAAAATTTATAGAGATGCTATTAAAAAACACCTTCAGGTTTTGACAGTCAGGAAATGCAGCTTTATGTTCTGAAGGACAAACATGCTGTTGTGAAGCTGTATAATGGGTTTTGAAGTTTGTTCATGTGTGTGCCAGCTTCTTCTCAGCCTCATGCTAATCAGTTAACACCCTCCCATTCCAACTGTCAGCTCTGCGCAGAGTGCACCAGGGTTAACCTCTTTACCTAAAGGATTTACAGGCTCCCACTAAGCCTTTTGCTCTCGGTATTGTTCCACCTCCAGTCTGGCCGCTGTGTCACTTCCAACCACAGTCTTAGCAGTCACCTGTATTTGTTTACTTGAAGATACAGCCATAAATCAAAATCTGCATAATACATGAACTGTGCTCACAGTATCATGGAAGTGAACATGTAAAACAAGGCCAAAATTACTATGCCGAATGTCTGAAAATGAAGACAAATAATTAAAAATCTTTGGGCTGGCTGGGACAAGAATGAGCAACCACTGAATGCCTCTGTTCTTTGTCTTTTTACTGGATAAATAAGGGTTTAAACATAAATCCAATGGCTGCTTTTTGCACACATATTTCGTCCTCTTGTTTTTCTTGTCCGGTAATACATAATAGAAATAAAATGTAGAATCGCTGCCGTTTAAAGCAGTTCAACTCTTAGTCATACCACCCAAACAGTGTCTGCCGGAGAGCGCAAGCTCCATTAAGGGGCCGTATCGCTGTCGTTCCAGTAACATTAACAGTGTATTACAGCCCATTGAACAAGGGAGACAGATGATGGATAGCCCTGGGTTAATGGTGTGCAGAGGCCTCTATCGAAAGGGAGCGAGGGAGAGAGAGGGAGAGAGAGAGAGAGAGATGTTTGAACTTGGGTCATCATAATAACGTTGCTCTTGGTTTCCACTGAAAGTGCTGAGGGGGGCAGGTACGCGTTAATGTTCCCCCTGTCTGAGGGAATGATAGCCAGCCGACTCACCGCTGGAACACACCATTCCCCATGGTCCACAAGTCAGAAAGACACAGAGGGAGAGAAGACAAGTGAGAGTCCACCTTGCCTCTCTTCCTAAACGCTGACCATGCACTCTGGAGACTTCATCCCCCCATCTCTTCCATTTGTTCAGTCCTAACATCTCCCTCTTCCCCCCTTTCTTTGCTTTACTTAAGATGTTAATAGGGGACCATTAGGGCACTATTGATTATTTGGATTATTGGCCACTATAGCATCCCCTAACTGTACATTAAGGCAAAATTTTGCCTGCCTTCCTGTGTGAAGTGTCCATTTTGCTTCCAAGTGGCACGCACCGTCTGCTGCCTCAACCATTCCTTTGTGTTCAGACTGAATCTAGGGTTACAATGACAAGGCATCTGTAAAGGAAGATATCAGCTTTGAGCTACTTGTGATTGCTGAATCCTGCAAAGTACACTCTGGTCAGGAAATTCTTAAGAAAGCTGATAGGAAAAAAAAAAATCAAAAGCACATTAGAAATTGCATTCCTTATACGAAAAAAAAAATCAAATTCACCTACTTGTGTTTTCAAATTAGTCCTTTGCATTTTTAGAGTGGACTTCAGTTGAATTGTTAGTTGTAGGCCTACAGTTTAGTTCAGTAGGTTTTTTATTTGTCTTAAAGCTACATTAAGCAATATTACATGCATTTTTGCAAGTAAAATAATCCCTTGCAATGTGAGGGTCATCACTGTGGGTCTTCTTTCCATCATATGATTTACAGCCAGCCCTCTTCTTCACCTTGCTCTGTCTCCAATCAGCTCTGCAGCAACAGAAAAAGTTAATTCAAAGGTTACCGTGTAGCTAGAACTCTGCAGCTTCACCACATTTTCAAATCGGAGGTCAGAGACAAAACACGTAGTTCAACAGGAGACTTGTGAGAATGAAATAAATCCCTTATTTCCATCATAGATATACATTTTTTGCACTTTCAGTTTCAAAAGCAAGTTTGTGTGTTTACTAACAGAGTTTGTTCTCTTAACACCCTCCAGTGCAGTGGTTCTGCACTAGGGGGTACTTGACCCCTAGGGGTACGTTGGAGTACTGCAGGGGTTACATGAGATTTTATTAAATGTTAATTTGAAAAATGCCAGTCATGCATAATTCCTAAAATAATGAGCCTATGCTATAATAAGTTCAACAAAAAAATGTAAATGTAGGTTGATAAAGCATATATTATATTCAGTTTTTCCTCCGGGAAAAACTTGGCTGAAAAAATATTTCAAAGGGGGTACATTTTTGGAAAGAGTTTGGGAACCACTGCTCCAGTGGTCAGAAATGGCTTAGTACAGCTTTAAGTGATTCAGAAGTTTAAAAGATTTCTGGTGAATTGTTCTCAGATCACGGTTAAGATCGACAGTGACGTGTCAGAGGAACAGTAAAAGGTTCAACTTGTTGTCCAGCAACTTGTTTTTTGAGTGGTAGACACAAACTCTTTATTACAGCAAGTTGGGAAATGAGAGGGTTCACGAGACAGAGGGTCAAACCATGTGCTCTGTTTGACTTGCCTCTTTGTGGTCAGGCCAAACTACCATCTCAGTGAACTTGTCAAAGCAGTCCTCTGTCATTTTCTGCTCTGGTTTGGTCACTAACCAGGCAGAGGCTCAGCTGGCACCTCTGTAGCTCCCACTCAGTTTTTTGGTAGTGAGAGCGATTTGAGAACTTCGACAGCATATTAGGGCCATTGTAAGGAGAAAAACCAATTACGGAGCCTGAGATTATAAAGTCACATTTTTCTTCTACTATGGGATTTAGAAAGAAGGAAATCCTGGTGTGTTTCGTTTTCTATGGTGCCCAAAATCACAGTTTTAACACAGAAATCTGGACTTTGAATCGCATTGCAAAGTAGAATTTGAGGAGATGAGGTGATGAGAACTGCAAGCACCAGCAAAGTCAAGGTATGTGCTACTTTTATAAGAGTATAAAAATGTCTAAGTAATATGTATTTTCTGATTTTTTTTTTTCTCATAAATTTGTGACTATAATCTCAGAATTTTTGAGTTTTTTCCGTAAAACTACCACTTTAATGTCAGGCTATGTAATTTTTTTCTCTCCCTGTAATAGCACTAATACACTGTCGTAGAGAACTACTTGGGCATTGCAGGCAAGAGGAGTCATCGCTGTTTTTGTGTACGTTCATCTTGTTTGTGTTGTTTGAGGATTTGAATGTGTTTTCCTCCAGAAATGGCCCAGTGATTACAACTGAAGGGGCAACTGCTGTTCCTCCTGAGAGGGAGTTAAAAGCTTTTCAGTGGCATCCAAAGGGAGCCCTTCTGAAGCCACTTTTGCAGCTCAAAGCCTCACAGCGAGTTGTTGTACAGCAATTTCCAAAGATCCAGTTGTCTCTTCCTGAAGATACATTCGTTGCCAAGCAACGCAAGCTGAACCAGTACTCACTGGCTGGATTTGTAGATGTTGCAGGGAAGTTATTTGCAAATCATTCAGTATGCCATGCAATCAGCTGTAGGCTCATGTAATTTCTACATTTCTACAACTCCTACACATATAAAAACATTGATTTTCTTTTTTTTTTTTTCTTTTTTTTTTATAATACTACAGCAGCTATTGTGAAGGTTATTACTATGATCCTCTGTCATCATTCTGACTGTGTGACTCTGGATGAGGCTGTGTGTCCTCCTGGAGCACAGCAGCACCCAGTGATATAACACTGGACATACACAGTGCACTTCACTGCACACAGAAATGTCTCCAGTAGAACTGAGATGGCATGTTGTCACACACGAGTCAAAATGAGCTGTGTGGATTTATTTATTTTTGGTCTGCACATGACTACTAGTATTTAAGATGCTCAAGGCAAGAGCGCATCATTTATTTGGACCTTGGGTTCTAAAAGTTTGGATGAAAAGTTGAGAAACCACTTTTACTAGTTAAGAAGCAGCACTGATTTTGTTGACTAAAGCTACAACGGAAAGTGTTCGTCAGCGATACTTTTTCCAGTTTGAAAATGAGACAAAAACTGAACAAAATTTCATGACGTTTTCCTCAGCAAATAAAAGAGAACAAAATGGCAGAAATAGAAGAAAACACAACTGCTGACTTCAGTTTGGGAGAGAATAGATACATGGACAAACTTTACTTCTGATATCAATCACAGTATAATAACAAGGCTACATACAAAATACAAAATACAATTAGATCAATCTGTAGATCAATCTGCATATAGGCCAGTAACAAATCATTTAATGAGGAATTTAAATTTAGAAAAATGATTCAGTACAATTAGATTAAAATTGTGCATTTCAGTTTTCAGTTTTCCTCAACAAAGACTAGACTAAAATGAACAAAATTCAAATGACAAACATGTGACTCAAACTAAAATGCAGTTTAGTCAAAAGACTAAAACTAAATCATAATTGGCTGTCAAAATTAACAATGATTCTAAGTGCCTGTTGCTCTTTATTTCTACAGGACGAGAATTATTATCCCTGATAAACAGAATAGGGGCAAAGCAACAATATCTGGGCTGCTCAGTTTGTTGGAAGGCTGCTGAGAATCTGCTGGCTCAGGCGAAGCTAAAGGTGCGGAGAGGAGCGGTGCACATGCTGGGAAGGAAGGATGAGGAGGGAGTACAATAAAAACAGAGGTCTTACGGCCAATTAGGAACACTTTTCTGAGTGCCAAATTCATCCGAGTGAAGACAAATGGAAAGAGCAAGTTCTTTAAAGTTGCTATACGTGGCATTTTAGTACCTAGTCGGTCAGGGCCAAAACAACCTCTCAGGAGCGAAGATGGATTATGGGAAATGAGGTATTAAAGGGATACATCACCCATAATGTATTATTCTAATATCAAGTACTCACCATGTGCTGTCTTCAGTCCCCGACCAAGAAAGCTTTCCTCACAAGCCTTCATTATAAATGCATATTCCAAAACCACTAGCCATCTCTGATCCAATGGAAAAAAACTGGGTCTGCAGTTTTACAATTTTATGATTTCATGAGTGCTATGCAATTTGAATGAAATCTGTACTTTTGATAAAGTACACAACTAGATACAAGAGCCTTGGATTATACAGTGTGACCTATTTAAACCGAACTTTTAATAGCATTTTGCTGTTCTACAATCTTAAAATTATGGCCCCCAATTTGAGGGCTTGCGTTGTTGGAATATCAGAATCAGAAATACTTTACTGATCCTCGAGAGGAAACTGGGTCAGTTGTAGTTGCTCAGATTCTCAAGCGAAGAATTAAATTATAAGAAATGGAAAAGAAATAAATATAAAAATATGTGCCTTAGAAATTTGTAATAAATAAATAAATAAATAAAGTATGTGCATTATGTATAAGGTTGTAACAAAACTCTGAATTTGAACATTAATCTTGCAAAATATTACAACAATAAACATAGAAATAAAAAAACAAGTCCTACAGGTATAAATTGTGATATCATAATTATAATATGAGTTTACCATGACAGGTTGTGAAATAAAACTTCAATTTCAATCTTCATCGGGGGTTGAAGGCACCAAGGTGAGCGCTTGTTACAGACATTATGCATTATGGGTTAAGAATCCCTTCAATTTGGTAAAATACTAGCACCAACAACACACTAACAATAAAAATGTGTCGCAGAGTTCACATTTTATCGCCTCCTCATCCCCCAGAGCAGCAAGAGAGCTCTGATGCCGTTCATTCAATTTGTGTGCGAGTAAAATGTAAGGATCCCAGAACTTCTAGGATTTCCACCGCCGTGCTTAACTCTGGTCAGGTGACAGGTCTCATGAGGGCCACATGATGCCATACGGGTCGCCTCAGCCCTCTGCATTTTTACTCTCTGGTTAAGCTGCAACGCTGGATGTCATAGTAACACTCACTTCAAAAGCTGATAATAACTTCTACCTTAATCCTAACACTCTGTAATCTGACTGATGACATAACTTCGCTCAACCTTAAAGGCCAGCAGCACTGCTTTTCAGCTATTACATATTTTACTGTTGTGCATTGGAATGGATCAGTGCTCAGAGATATTATATGGATCAGCGGATCAGAAATCTTCAGATATTCACGCTTGTGTCAACATGCTGATGTGTGTGTAACAGTTTCTCATACGGACCAAATAGCAATATCTTGTCAGTCATCAGTCACTGCTCCACCTCGCCCCAAGAAAGTCAGATATTTTTTCAGGCTTGAAAGTTTTGATGGCCAAGGATATTAGATGGACAGACTTCACTGTGGATAAGAATTTAGTGAAGCAATACCTAGGAAAGAAAGGAAGCATGAAAGAGAGAGAACATAAGGGGACAGATATATAAAGGCACAGAGGTAGAGTGAGAGAAAGAAATGAAGAGAAAGAGAGAGAGAGATAGTTAATTTCATGGATGTCAAGGAGATAATGAAGAGCAAACTCACCGTGTAGCATTTTATCTCCTTTGTGTGTGTGTGTGTGTGTGTGTGTGTGTGTGTGTGTGTGTATATCTTCCTAGGCGACATGGAAGGGCAGCAGGATTCATGGGGACATGTGGCAATGTAACTCCATGAATAGGACAAAATAGGACAGAGAGAAAATGAAAACAACAGAGCAAAGAGCAATGGAACAGAAGAGAACAGCAGCAGAATGGAACAGAACAGAACCCAACAGAACAGGAAGCAACAGAATGAGAGGAAACAGAAGAGAACAGCTCAGAACAGAAGAGAACCGAACAGCTTGCAACACAAAAGCGCAGAACAGAACTGAACAAAGAGCAGTGCCACTTGTCGCGGTCAAATTTGTCTCACAGGGAAATGAAACAGTGCACAGAACAGGAAAGTGCTGAAAGCAATATTTGAACACCTCAAATACAATAACCCACTTAACCAATGTAAGCACAAGCATTCAAATACATACAGAATTTGTACACATGTGTGTGTGTGGGAGTGTTTACTGGCAACACAAATAGTGTGAGGAAAGCCATTAGGCAGCAGAGTCTGTACAAGCCTCCCATCAGGACAGAGGGAGAAGTTCTTTCTCATTAATGAAAGCACAGAGAGAACGAAGAGCTGAGTGAGAGAAAGAAATACGGCAGAGGAAGGTAGAGCCCATTAAAGCATTTCAGTCGTTTTCTCTGCGGACCTGCATGTGAGGTCGGTAGACAGGATTACATTACAGCAGTGTGTCTGCAAATGAAAGGCCTACCGAAGTGAGATGTGGCAACACGAGACCAGCAGGAATTAATGGCACTTTCAGACTAAAGACAAAGGCTGCGTTCAGACAGGCAGCAGAAAGCGGCCTAGATCAGATCGGAATTCATATGCTTTCTTCCCACTGAGCATGCTCAGCTTTCATTTTCAGCTGTGGTGGACCAAACACAAAATATGGAGGGTAGCAGCAACAACAAAAATGGAAATAGGAGGTTGAAAATTTAATAAATATATGGCAAGATGCTTCAAACCATTCTTGCCTCCTTGCCTTCAGCATGAACAGCTGATGGACTGCCACTGCATCACTGTTACTACAGACTTACCACAGGGTTACCACAGGGTTACTACAGAGTTACCACAGGGTTACCACAGAGTTAGCAAATGCAGAACAACAAATGCAGCTCAAAACAGCCCCTATTCAAAATATGACATGTTGTTTAAAAGTATGTATGAGGCTTCTTGATTTATCCAATTTTAAGTTTATTTATACAGCACATTTCTGTGCAAATGAATTTAAAGTGCTGTACAAAGATGGAGTAAAAACAAAGACAGAGTAACAAAGCATGTAATATAAATAATTAGCATAAAAATCATATTAGGAAATCCATTTAAAAGACATGAAACAAGGTCAGTTAAAAACTTAAAAACTTAAACTTTTTTTTTTAAATTCTTGTTTTCTGTTTTGTCTTCTTTTTACTTTTTGGTGATTTTCTGATAATTTTCCTCTTTTTTTTTTTTTTTAATGGTGCTGCATGGTGTCAATTATGTTATGGTACCACAATATACTTTTAACATATACAATTTTTGAAAGAAATCAAGTCAATTTCCTCTATTTCAAAGGGTTATAAAATGCACAATACTGGAAACCAACCTTAGAACATCAAGTATTTAAAACTATCTGATGCTGTGATCTGGACACACACTTATCATTTGTAATTATCATTTCTCAAACATGTTAATGTGAGGTGCAAAATCCTTTTTGACTGTGATTTGTCCCATCATTTCTGCACTGAGTAAATTTTGTCAGATCTTGTCATTCTACAGTAATACGATACATCAACATTTCCCTAAAAATACTCAGCTATTGTGGCTTGCTGCCACAAATGAGGATGGAGTGCTTTTTGAAAGGCAGTGGTAGAGTTATTTAAAGCTGAGTGCCCACAGATCAATTCAGACTGTTTTTTTTTTTTCCACAATTTAAAAATACACAAAAATGATGAAGATAACAAACGCTAAACCGTGCAGGGACAGTCCAAAACCCAGTGCCTCCACCTAAATAATGTTCAGTGTTCTAGGTGAATGTACAGTAACCAGTATGCATAAAAGAAGGGCGTGTGATGGTTTCATTTGACTTGAAAGGAAGTTTCGTCCAGATTCTGTCTACATCTGATGTAGCTGGTTAGCCTGATTTGGCATGCACACACACTCACACACATACACTCCTACACACACATTTGACTCCAGGATGAGCTGAGTGACACTTATGATGGGAAAACATTCAACAGTGGCTGTCAAATCTTTGTTCACAGCTTTC
>OMLB01019056.1:0-21570 GCA_900302555.1 Myripristis jacobus
TTAGCGATGCAAACACTGCTTGTGTCTTTACAAGCCTACATTGCAAGCCAGAGGCGAAAAACGCAATTATTGTCGGCGACCCGTCGTATTCGTGGTCGGAACGAATATATAATAAAACGGCTGCTTCCCATCCTTAAATGTGATTGGCTGAGCCGCGTTCCATGCCGTTGTAAAATCATTGTAACCCGCGGCTTCTCGGGGCTTACTGCTTAACTATATGTTTATAGCCATAGACATATGTGTTTATGTTTATAGCGTTCTGCTCCCGTTGGGTCTGTAACCCCGCCCACCAATGACGTGGTGGGTCGCGTCATCGGTTCTTTCTCTGGCTCCTGTTTAGCCCCTGCTCGGAGCTGGTGCTTGCCTAGCACCACTTTGGAACCAGTTTGGCCCGTGCTTGGGCGGTGGAAAACCAAAAAACCGGTGCTAAGTCAGGCACCGGCTCCGAACCAGCCCTGGAACCGCGTCGGTGGAAAAGGGGCAAGTAAGTACAGTGAAACCTATAAACAAAATAGGGTCATTCCATGTCATTTCACCAAATTTTCAGGACATCTCATGCACTTGGGTCTCAAAAAATTCTGAAAAATTCACTAGTTGTTCCTTATTTATCCAATAGGCACACTGTAAAATTTTAGTTTGCTCGGATGGATACTTTTTGATATATGGCCAATTTAGCGAGGGGGGTATGTGTCGATTTTGGTGCGGTTTTCGCGCGCCCTTATTTTTCCTCCATTTTCAGGTGTCAATATCTCAGGAACTACACCACATAGGAAACTGATAATACACCTCCACCTACTCTCTCAGAATATACAAAAACATCTGTCATACATCATAACCTGTAGGCGACCATGTTTGGGCCTTCAGAAAACAACTTTATATGCCCCAGCTTCTTGATTTTTTCAGAGCTTTGAGATACATACATGGACTGTTCAAAACATGATTTTTTTTTTGAGACCCAAGTGCGTGGGCCATTTGTTGAAATGACATGGAATGACCCAATAGTCACATTTACATATTGTCTCATGGTGACTGCTTCTTGGGAGGGACATAAGAGTAAAATCATGTTAATCTAATTTTTCTGGAAACTCCCTAGAACCAGGACAGCATGCTCTGGTATCCATGGACCCCGCTTTGGTAACCACTGACCTATAAGGAGCAAGAAGTACTAAGTAAAGATCCTGTATCAGGAAGGGTGAGTGTAACAGATTGGATCCAGCCTGTGTGAATCCCCCTCCCCATCTGAGCTCAGTGAGAAAATGAGTCAAGTTGTGTTCTGTTGAATAAGTTTTATCCATAGTTATAGGCACAAAAAATAATAATGCTGAAAAATGTTGAACATATAAAACATAAATTTAATTAAGACACATTATTCATGCTCTGTATGTTTTTTTGGATTTGGGAACATCCAAAGATCAAGCAAATTGAAACAAGCAGGAATAAAATTTGGCCAGGTTTTGCCTGCACAAAGTAAAAGCAAACTTTGTCCTCATCTGTGTAGATTCATCTCAGTCATCTGGGTAAGGAGATATCCAGGAGATAATTCAGTTGTTTCACTGGACTTTGCATTTTGGGCTGACTGCATTGTGCTAACTGTAGTTTGGCACAATGCAGTTTGGTAGAAAAGGGATCGTGGTATGGGCTTGTTTTTCTGGGGTTGGCCTCGGCCCCTTAGTTCCAGTAAAGGGAAACCTTAATGCTTCAGCTTACCAAGACATTTTGGACAATTCTGTGCTTCCAACTTTGTGGGAACAGTTTGGGTAAGGTCCTTTTCTGTTCCAGCATGACTGTGCCCCAGTGCACAAAGCAACTCCAGAAAAGCATGGTTGGCTGAGTTTGGTGTGGAAGAACTTGACTGGCCCGCACAGAGCCCTGACCTCAACCCCATCCAACACCTTTGGGATGAACTAGAACGGAGATTGTGAGCCGGGCCCTCTCGTCCAACATCAGTGTCTGACCTTACAAATACTCTTCTGAATGAATGGGCCAAATTCCCACAGACACACTCCAAAATCTTGTAGAAAGCCTTCCCAGAGCACTGGAAGCTGTTATAGCTTCAAAGGAGGGACCAACTCCATTAATGCCTATGGATTTAGAAAGGGAGGTCATAAAAGCTCCTGTAGACAATGTGTAGGTGGCCCAATAGTTTTGTCCATATGGTTTATATGAGGAGGACAATTTGAGTTCGTGGACGGGTTTCCCTCACTGCCTGATGTGAACAGGAGAGGGAACTGGAAGTGGACTCAGGGGGTCCTGGAGTCAGTTCCTGTGCAAAGAAAAGACCACACGATTCCTCGTTAAGCCCCTGTGTGTAGCCTCATGATGATCACAGACTGCACGTCATGGATTAACGTTTTAATGACCACATCACTGAGAGAGCACCTAATCTGTGTTAAATAACCGATAATAATAACAGTAATAACAGTAGTGGAATATAAAAGTATCCCAATAGGCATATAGTGTTATAATTTTAATGAAGCTATAGTGTTATAATTTTAATGAAGCTGGATTGAAATTGAAAATACGTTCAGCCTAAGGCGTCAGTAAGCGGCTGCCACCCCTCAGCGGTGTTGAGCACCATTCACCAGTCCGCTGAGTCGTGTTGTGTGTCATGACTCCCCTCTGACGTTACCGGTCCGCCTACATCCTCCTCCGTCTCCCCCGGGGACTCTCCGGCTCCGCGGCGGATCCACGAGTGAGCGGAGCCAGTGGTTCACTCTTATTCCAGCGTCGCGGAGCAGCATCGCCGCCTCTGTGATTTTTTAACGCGAGTCCTCACTGGTATGGACACCAGAGGAGAACACTGACTATCCAGGAAACATGCCTACAGTCCTCGGTGGCAAAGGGAAACTTTCCATCGTCTGTTTTCAGCCCCGATGCGCATCTTCTCAGGTGAGATGGGATCCCGGTGCACGCAGTACGGGATGAATAGGCCGACTTGTTATAAGCCTAGTAGACGGGTTAGTGCAGGTCATTTGTCCCTTCAGTTTGTTAGTGTCAGTCTTTCATGTTTTTTTTTGTTTGTTTTTTTTTTGCAAGTGGAGTCATCAAACTCCACACTTGTAAATAAAAAGCCTAAAAAAGATGAATTTTCAGTTTATAAATAAGGATGTTTATCCCTGGAGAGCCATCCAGGTTGTTTTGTACTGTTGCACCCAGTTTCCGATTGAAATCAGTGCTTAAAAATTTGCTTCCACTTTATAAATAGAGATTCTTGATGTAAACTGAGTATAAACTGAGAACTAACTTAACTCCAGTAATTGTTGATTCCTTAGAATGAGCAGGTGCTAAGTAGTTGCTTAGTTGGCTTGCATGCTGCTTGTTGCAGGTGTTATGATGGGTTGTGGTTTGCCTTGGCCACAGGGGATGTTACATTCATCAGGGGTATTGCACCATAGCTGTAGCCTCTTGATGCCAGTGGCCATGTTAGTGTGAAACACATTACACTTGATAATGTTCATACTAATAGGCCCATAAGTGTTAACTGGGGAAACGTGTCAGACTTTTGCCATTGCCCATGCACTGCCACAGGGATGTGAAACACTGGCTGTCTGTGTTTATGTTTTTCAGTGGATGCCTATGGCCTCATAACTGCCTTGTGGTCATAACAATCAGACAGGCCAATTTTCACACACCCTCACACACACACTGTTCTCCATCCTCAGGCTCAGAGTCCAGCCACTCAGACAATGAATGTAGTGACTCATGCATGCGAGCAGACACACACACACACATTTTTGCTACAGTACATACTCATGCTGTACAGATGGAATGACCCAGAGGATTATGAGCAAAGCATAAGTCGAAAATAAGGAGCAAATCACCAAAGAAAATGGAGTGTAATGTGTATCAAGATGGTTCAAATTAAAGTAAATGTCTTGTTATTTTTCAAATGTCGTAACCATGTACGCGGGCAGGATGTGTGGTCAGTGTCAAAAGATGAGGCTGACACACAAATGCAAAAATTTCATTCAGTGACAAATGGAAACAAAAAACCCTAACCAGACATGAATTTGCAGAGCTTGTTGACTCTTCCAAATTGGGAAGTCTCCCATTAGGAAACAGCATTTCTCATGACCAGTTTGTTTTAGCTTGTTGCAAAGTGAGCAATCAGTGATATAAAGACTTTGATTGTGAAGCACTAAGTATTAACACATTTTGTTACCATTTAATATTATTGTTTTCCATGCAAACACTAAGCAGTTACACATCACTACTCATAATCTGCATGAGGAACACACCCACATGCACAGAAGGCACCTACTTACAAAGATGCAAATGAGGAGGGGGGCATAATGTAAAATGCTGGCCCTTAATCTTCATGCTGTGGCAGTATTGTCCTCAATGTGCATACTAGTAAAAAGCACACAGAATTGAAATTCCATTGTAAAAAGATAAAGAGTGTGAAGGTACACCAAGGAGGAGGGTGGGGGAAGGGAGAACAGGGTAATGCATATAGAAACAGAAAGTTCCTCGCTTCAGAATCAGCATCCGTCTGATCATCTGCAGCTGTAATTGTTAAGATATGAGTCATCACCCAACATCAACGTCTGCTCAACCGTCAAGTCACTGTGAGTGTGTGTGTGTGTGTGTGTGTGTGTGTGTCTGTCTGTCACTGTAAGAGGAATTACAGTAAGTAAAGTGCTTGAATTTGAATTGTGTAAGTTACAGCAAAAGGCGGGAAGCTGAGAGCAGCCAGTTGCAAGTTTTTTCATTGTGTATATATGCATATTTGCACATAGAGACCTAGATAAGATATGCTATATCCATAATAGGGAGTGGTTGATGAAAGAAATGTACGTGTGCACATTTATACATATTGCTTCTGCGTGTGTGTAGGTATGTATTAAAACTGAATATTTAAATTATCCTGGGTCAGAGCCGAACAAAATACGCTTTGTGATTAAAATGTTCGAACATGACTGGCTTGTGCACAATCAACAATTGTTCACTTGCCTTTCTCCTTATGCTTGCATAGCTGATAGCTGGATTCATTTCTGTAACTCTTAATTATTGCACTGCTGTCTGTCTGTGGTTACCTGTGTTTAAATTTCAACGCCCCAACTTTCTCTTCACTTCCTTCCTTCCTTCAGGTAACAAGAAGCCAACACAACAGCTGTGCCAAAGATATTCTAAGGGTAAGGGAATGCTTATTTTTAATTACTTGATTTTAGATTTTTAAAATGCTAACATCATTATAATCATTGGTATTATTGTTAATGGTGGTGATGGTAGGAGTAATAGTAGTAATGGTAGCAATTAGGGCTTAATCGATATTGCATCAATATCTTGACGTGAGACCAGATAGTGGCTGCAACTTTGGATACTGTAATATTGTGATGTGGCATAAGTATCATCCTTTCCTGGTTTTAAAGGCTGCATCACAGTAAAGGGATGCAATTTGAACTTGAACTTCTTAGAGTGTTGTAGCTGCTCTGTTATTTATCTCTACCTGCTTGGTAATCATATCCAAAATACTAACGATTATTTAGCAAAAATCTGTTGAGTGTAAATATATTATCAAAGTACCAACTGTTGCTGACTCTTGCAATATCATCACAGTGTCAATATCAAAGTATTCTGTCGAGTATATTGTGATATTTGATTATGTCAATTTCGCCCGCGCTAATACTGACTCTGAACTTGTGCACTTCTTTAAAGTCAGTGCTCCATAAATGACTCAGCCATGTCTGTACTTAGACTGGGAGTGCTGTTTCTTGTTTTTGCAGTTTTTATGCTTCATTCTACCTCTGTTTGTGTTTTGAGTAGTTTTTAAGAGGCTCTATTTCTATTTTATTTGGGAGTTGGATGTGTCATCGCTTAGTGAAAGAAACACCAGCTGCATCTCGTCTACATCTTAGTCTGTAATCAGTGTCCCAGTTGTCTGCTCTCTTTTCATGTGATGTTGGAGGCTTGAGACGTTGAGGACTTGTGTGTAACCACAGCCCGTCACTGGGCTCTGTGGCCCGTTACAGGGCCACATTCATGTGTAGGACAGAGAGGGAGCCAAGGAAAAGAATAAAGATGCAGGGGATGGGGATGAGGAGGAGGAGGAGGAGAAAGATAGCAACACATAACGCTCCACCTGGGAGGCCTTGTTTTTGTTGGGGGAGAAGGGGGTGAGAGTTGGTGATGTGTCCTTGGTGACTGGTGGAGAAGAGGAGAGATAATCAAGTGAAAGGATGAGCAGGGGGAGGAAACACTTGCCCTCCAGGGATTAGAGGGTTGGAGGAGTGAGAAAGAGGAGCGGAAAAGAGACGCTTTAGAGTCATCTGCCAGGTTCACTAGACTGAAAAGCGCTATGCGTTGTGTCACGAGTGCCTCTGGCTGAATGAATGAAATGGGGCATGTTCCTCAGAGCAGACTCCCATTAAAGATTATTTTAGACTGCAGCAGCACGACTGGAGTTCCGTCTCTGTTATCACACATCCTGATCTGTAATAACCCTCCCTTCCCTCCCCCAGACACACACATACACACACACACACACACAAACACTGACGCATCAGAGCTGATAAAACATGACCTTTTCCAGAACTTGCCCCGTGTTTCACCGGTCAAGTCACCTCCTGCCCTCCCTCACCCAACCATGGTTACACCCACACACACACGCACACAGACACATGGCAGCCCCATGCTTCCACGTTACATAACAGCTTGGGAACCACTGTAAATCATGTTAAAATGCTACAAAATCGTCTTGTTTTCTCAGCATCCACGGGGCCTGGGCTGTCTGAGCAAGACTGTGGGCAATCTAATGAGCAGAGATTGTAATCAAAGCAGAAGCAGAGACAATGCGCTGTGGATGCAGAGCTCCCTCTCCATGTGGCTAGTTTCCTCCTGAACGCTGTGCAGATATGACAAATAAAAGATACCACACTGGGCAGAGTTTCATAATTGCCCGGGCGATTATCTACAGTCATCAAAGTCTTCTCTGCCCTCAGGGAAAACAATGGCACACATGCATACAAATGCACACATACACCCGCACAAACAGAAACACAGTCCCTCTCATGCATGCCTGCCAGTGGCCAGTAATTCCACCAAATCTGGTTATATATGCAACAATTATCTGTGTATTTTGTAATCTGTACATATCAGAACTGAAATGACTAATAATAGCAATAAGATACCTCTGAGGATAGTTTGTTTTTTCTGCCTAGCAGATACAACAAAATGAAAGGCAGACGCAAACGCAGACACCATTAGTCCATGAAAAGCTATCAAAACAGCTCTATGCAATGACACATAAAGAGATGAGACTATTCAAAAGCTAAAAAGCATCAGTTGATCAAGCCGTTTGACGTGGCTGAGGCCAGCATGCACAGCTCTCAGTCTTCTCTGTTTCCTCATAGTCATTTAGCTCCTGCGTGTCCCCTGACTAGCACGCACTGAAGTTGCTCTTCCAGGTGGCTGATTTTCATCATCATGTTATGTTGTGTGTGAATGTGTTGACATGTAGGGCAGATGATATGTTGTGCAAAGGGCGTGCGCTTTTCCCTGCAATTCTGTCCAATTTGTTTTCCTGGGAAAGAAGAAATCATAGAATGTCACCACACCTTCTGAGAATCAAAACCTGTAAAACGAGATTTTGAGGCATGGAACAGCTCATCCCATTCAAAAGAGACATGTTGGACACTTGAAACTTGCTTCCTGGTGACATGCCCTCTTGTCATCCATCATGCAGGTTTTTATTACACAGTACGTAAGTTTTAGCGTATGAACACGAAGCTTTAACTGCATTAAAGTATTTTTTATTTGAAAACAAAACAGTTCCTCGCACATGTTTTCTGTGATTCTTTTCTTTTTCTGTGTTTCTTTTCCTTCTTTTTAAAACCTTTTTTTTTTATTCTCAGAAAGTTTACTGAACAGAGTCTTCAACAAAGGCCAGCTTCTTATTCACACATTCACACGTGGGAGCTGCCCAGTACAAACACAGACTTCTGTTGCCTCCCGATTAGGTGCCTTGCTCGAGGCAAACTTGGCAGTGATTGATGAGGGAAGGGACAGTGTTTCTCATTCATCTTTTCTACCCAGATTTTAATTGTCAGTGTGGAAAGCTGGCCCTCCCTCTCTATCATGTGAGCTACCACTCAATCCATAAATGTGCATATACACCCATGTACACATACACTTTATAAAACAAAACCCTAAAATGTTGATACAGAGCATCTGTTAGCACATGTATCACATATCCGATGCTCAAAGCGCCTGAGAGGAGACACAACAGGCCAAGAATCTGTTTGAAAAAAAGCACACACTCCCAATCCCAGACGCCAAGCATGTAATTCACATCTCTCAGGCGATACAGTAGAGCCTCTGAAGCTAACCCATATTCACACTCTCACACACACTCCCCCTAGTGGTGAGAAACAGTGCTGGTAATAAGAGTCAGCTGTTAAATGAAGCTGCCTGTTTACTGTATGCGTGGCAACTTCACAGCCTCCGACTCATACTTATCTTTATGCCTTAGAACGGTTTTGTTTCATGTTTGTGAACCCCATCAATCTCCGTGACCTCACGCAGTTGAACTTTGACCCCCTCTGTTATGCAGGACATGACTCAGTCCTGGCCGTCCCGGCAAGCCTTAGGGGGTAACCAGGCCCAGAGAATCCTCTACAACCCTAAGGTGTGTGTGTGTGTGTGTGTGTGTGTGTGTGTGTGTGTGTGTGTTTGAGTGTATATGTTTCAGTTTTTATGGTAAATGATGAACCCTTTTAAATAGTTTTAGTCCCTATTTAATGTTTTCTATCTTCCTCAAGGATGCAAAGCAGCACACCACGCAGCAAAGGCAATGTATGTATTCACTGGCTGATAAGTACACATGCCTAATATGTGCAATAATTTACAATATATTAGTGTCTTTGTTTATTGCTGATCTCTTGCTATTCTTTTTTTCTGTCATTCTCTCTCTCTCGCTCTCTCTCTCTCAGCTCGGTGTGATGTTCAGCTGCGAATGAACCGTCACCCTCACGTGGCGCCTCACAAATCGTAAGTGGGACATGGGGAAACATGATCGGAGGTCATCAAACCTGAGCTGGGGCAGTGTCGCGCACACAGATTGTAGATACATCATGCACAAGACACGTCATGCACATACCTGACTCGTTCACATCAGCGTCATTAAAATTAGGCACAAAACCTCAATATTGTACACTGTATGGCTGTGAGGAAGAGCATTAAGGACAGAGGGCTAGTCAAAGGAGGCACAGGGGGAAGCCGGGGTCAATCTGCTCAGCTGACAGATTGAGTGTTTTCAGCTGACATCACATGCGAACAGGTCAGAGGTGAGGTGACATTATACAAAACTGTCAGTGGAGGCCGACGTGTTCATCCTTTACATCCTCTTTTTAACTAGATGCACATGTTCCAATGCCGTAGCACCATCTCACAGTTTTACACAGCCTGTGTTAGATAACACCAGTTTTATTACAATAAATATGCAGCAAAATATTTGGAAGAGGACATTTTATTGAGAATGTGGACATTTTGAAAAAGGATTGCGATCCAGTTGAAGAAATAGAACAATAAATATATTCCTGGTATGGACATACACCTTATGGGTTGCTTCTAAAGTTAATCATCTAAGTAACTTTGCTTGCAATGTAGGTATGATTTTGAGGATCTGACTTGTTTTTGAACGATTTTTTTTCTGTGGAGTTTCAGGAAACATTTTTCCCTTGGAATCAAACCTAATTTGGAATTGAACTCATCATTACCTTTTAAAATATTATCATTATTATCATCATATTTTATATGTTGTGTGTTCTGATAGGCCAGTCTGGGTTTCTAACAATGGTCTGAGATTTACTGCCTGCATTTGCAAGATTAAACGGTTCCTTTATTATCTAGGGATGAAAACAGGAGAGGTAGCTACAAATAATTTATCACACTGTGTTTACAAATGTAGGCTAAACACAGTTAGAGTCGCAGTTTACCAGCAGAAAAGCATTTAGTAAACAAAAAGCTGCGGGGTTAGGGTTAGAGTTATTACTCACCCTCCTGTGTCCGGTGGTCAACACATGAGCAGACCTCCGCACGACTCGTGTTAACTTTGTGACTGCATTTTTCCACATCTGCGATAACCGGAGAGTGGCCTGCTGCTTACAAACCCTTGCAGGTTTGGTCTGAACGCGTAGAAATTGAAGTTTCACTTTCGCTTTTACAATGAGACGAGAGGCTGGCTCAGCTGACGGGGAGTTGCTTTCGACTGGGAAATCGGAATCGGAATCTGAATCGGAACTACGATCTCTGCTCAGTGGGAGAGAAGTCTGTACCAGCCTGTTCTGAGAAATAATCTGGATTGTGTCCGTACGTTTTGTTGCGGGTGACTGCAGGCAAGTAGGCGCTCCACCCGCCTCATTCATTTTTCAAGCGGAGGGGTCGGCTTGGTCTTTTGGATGGGAAGTGATTTGTAGCTCGGTCAGGCGAAACAGATCCTCGGAGGTGTCTAACTATGCACCCTGTATTGTTTATGCCGCTTACTTCAGTATTTGTGGACACTTTTCATACACACCTCTGCATTTTCTGCGTGAGGTTGGTCAAAGTTCAAGACCCTTCCCTCGTATGCGTACGTATATGTTCCTAATTCCAGTTTTAACGCTTGAAATCCTTATATTTTCTTTTTCTTTTTCTTTTCTTTTCTTTTTTTCGTATTGTGGTTTGGTTAATGATGACGAAAAGGCTCAGTCTCAAAATAGCCTGAAGTTTTTGGAAGTCTTCTTTGGTGTTTTTTTTTTTTTTTCTGACAGTGTGTTTTTATCTTCCAGCATGCTTGCCGATGACCTGAAGCTGAGCAGTGATGAGGACGACACTGACAGGGCAGGTGGACTCTACATATCTTTCCCTGCAGTCAGATAATCATCTTGACATTTTGGCCTGCTTTGAATATACAGTGGCATTCCCGTGATGTTAACTGTTTCCTCTTTAGCACCAGTGACCTCAGTTAACCATGCCTGCCTACTTTCTTTTCAGTCTACACTGGGAGTGAGGGAGGGAATTTCAGAGAGAGAGAGTGGAGGGAATGTCAATAAAACCGAGGGACCATGACTGGAGTGTTTAGCAAGTCATTTTGCAGGATCGTTTTCTCAGGAAGAGTTAACCAGGGCACACCCATACACAGGTAGATTAGCACAGTGGGTGATGGGAAACAAAGAGCTTGTGAGGCAGAGGATAGGAAGCTGCTCTGTGTTTTATTGTTGTGGATGTTAAGTTTCTGTCTTATGTTTTGTTTCCCTGAAGGCCACGCATGAGTCAGCTTCCTGGGATGGGCACAGGTATGTTTATGCATGTGTCTTGTCAGTGTGTTTGTGTGTGTGTGTGTAGGTGTGCATGCTTTATGTGTAATCTGTGTCAGGATTAAGAAAATATTTTTTTTAAATGAAAGCACCAGTGTGTGTGGGTGTCTGTGCATTTGTGTTTCTGTGTGCAAGAGTGTGCTCCACATGGCTATGCACGTAAGATGACCCCTCTCTGGTGTTTGCGTGTGTTGACTGACAGCCTGTCAGCACAGCGCGGACACACACATGGCGGGCGGGTGAGACATTCCAGCTCCGACTCCTCGGGCTCAGACTCTTCTGGTGAGTCAGAAAGCAGTAGCCGGCATTCCCGGAGCCCGAGCCCGGAAAGTCACTCCGATCCCGGGTCACCTGCGAACACAGAGCCCCGGTGCACCAAGGAGGTAATGATGCCAAGCAGCTGCCTCTTCTTATCTTTCTATCTACCCTGTGCATTTGTCGCTGTCTCTGTCCAGTTCTGGTTTTTGTGCCTTCAGGTTAATTCTCCACAGGGAGCGGCACAGAGGCAGTTGAGGGCAGGTGGGGGGAGGGACAGAGGAATTAGGAATGCATGTGAGTCGGAAAGGAGCACAGGGAGGGGGGGGATCTTCAGGAATTAGAGCCTTGGTGTCATGTCAACAAGCCGAGTCTTAAAGAGGAAAGCCCTTGGGAGGTGGAAGTCACCCAGATTCTGTTTCATGCTACCATTTCATCAGCGGTTAACATAACCTCTTTCAGCACAACAGCGGCACGCTCGAGAACGTGAGCTGCATTGTATTTGAACTGCTTGATGTCACATAACTCTTGAATGGCGGAACGGGCTCCGCACTGCACCGCAGATCTGTATGGCGCACAGTTGGGTGCAATGGACCCGTAACATTTGGAGGTGTGTAGTATTGTGGAGTGGGTCAGAGGTTGGCTTGAAGCGTTTGCTGTGTGGAGAGTCAAGGAAGGGAGACATGGTCTTCTTTTATGAATGGAAGGCCCTGTGTGGCATAGCTGGCTCTATTACTGAACATTCACTATATTGGGGCCCTATAGAGAAGGGGTGAGGAGGGGGGGTGCAACATGTGTTTTTCATCTATGTGGAGTGTTTCAGTGTCTCTCAAGCAGGAGATGGGGGTTGGAGCTTTGGAGGCAGCAGCTCCAGAGTTCCAGGTAGGGAGGAGGAGGGAGAGAAAGAAGGAGGGATAGAAAGAGAGAGGGAGGGGAGCAGAGACGGTACAAGAGATGCAGTGTCTCCTCTGGAAAGAGGGCGAGGGATGTGGGGAGGGGGTCACTGTTTGGCTTGAGGACTAGAGGTTTAATTTAGCTCTGGTCAGCCAAGAGCGAAAGAGATAGAGAGAAGGAAAGCGGGAGCAGGAAAGAAGTTTGCTCTGCAGCCGTGAGTATCCTCATGCAATTTTATTTGAGTAAAAACTTCTTTTCGCCCTCTCATGTTCTTTTTATTCTCATGGTTACCCAGCCAGTTGTTAAGCAAACAGTACATGAGTCATTTGCAGTAATTGGAGGGGGGTTGAGCTACTGTAAGCACAGATGTGGATACTTGAGCAACAGGAGTGAGACTATACAGTAAGTTCTGAGTTGAAATTATGCTGTTAGCTGTGGTCGTTATTGAAATGACAGTGTAAAGACTGCAGTAAAAATCCAGACTTCTCATTTGAAGAGTGTTTCCAATGTTAAAGCAGAGCCATCTACTGAGTTAGCAGTGTGTTTTCTGTACATTTTGTAGATTGAATCTCTGTTGCCTTATGTTTACAATTGTTTGTGTAATTTCCAGCAGGTTCTAGTGTAAACTTAAAGTCTCTTTTTCTCTCAATCCTTCCTTTCATTAGCATGTGAGGGGAAATATGTATTTGTCAGGCTCCATATTACAAATCTATTTGTAAAGAGGCTTTTTAATCTTTGTATTAACATAGTAAACTATTAACACCTGTATTCAAGCGTGTTTCCTCTGTGCTTTCTCAGACAGATCACCCCTCTACCGCCCAGTGGCAGTTGGACAAGTGGCTCAAGAAGGCCCGGAAAAAATCTGCCAGCGGTGAACAGGATCCCACCCAGAGCATTCCAGGACGCTTGCCCTCTCCACATACCCGCAGAGCCCCATCACCAGCTAGGTCTTGGGACAACAGTCAGGAATACAGCCCCAGCCAAAGCCCTATTCCCAGCCCACAGTTCAATTACAGCCACAACAACAGTCCTCTGCCTAGTCCTGGTTACAGCTTCTGTCCCAGCCCCAGCCCATTCCCCAGTACTTGTCCAAGTCCCAGCCCTAGCCCGAGGCACAGTGCTATCCCCAGCCCAGTTCTAAGTGTTTGCTTCAGCCCAGGAGCCAGCCGCAGCCCTAGTCCTATACCCAGACACCCCCCGAAAAGCCCCAGTCCCAGTCTTCCTCCTTCCAGCCCTCGTCGCTACCATCAAGTTCAGAGTCCTCAGCAACGGACCCAAACACAGCCCAGCCAAACAACCAGCCCCCACAGGACAAAAATTAGGCCATGGGTTGCTCCTGTGCCCAACGCTGATATCAAAAACAAGCCAAGGAATAGCCCCTGTCGTCAGCCACCTCCTCAACACAGGCCCAAGAGTAAACCCACACAGGATCAAGACCAAAGTCAAAGCAAATCCAAGATCAAAGACAAGGCATCTCCGGTTATAAGCTCCAATCAGCATCACAACCACAAATCTAGACCTAAGTCTAATTTTCATCCAAGCTCTAAACAGCTTGCTTCAACTCCCAAAGTCAAACACCCTTCAAAATCTGAGCAAATCCAAGGCAGCAGACCCAACCACAACTCCAACCACAATCCCAGGCCTTTATTTCAACCTAGCTCACAAAGTAGCCCCACAAGAGCAAAGCACTTAGCTCCCACACCCTCTACTCGTGAAACCAGCGGCAACTCTGGACACAGTATTCATTCTCAGTCTACCTCTAAAACTGCTTCCAATTCTGGCACTGTGTCTAACTCTAGATCAAGCCCCAGCCTAAAACTTAAAGCCAGGTCTTGGGAGGCTCCAGCTGCAGCTCCTGCCCAAGCCCCTCAAACTAAAACACCACAGAAGAAACCCCAATCTAAGGAACAGGAAACTGACCACAGAGGAGCTACTCTGACCCAGGCAGAGGAGAGAAAACGAGAGAGAAAAGAGGACAGATATAGGGAGAAACAGCAAGGGGACAGATTTAGGGAGAAAAAGCAAGAGGGCAGCTTTAGTGAGAAACAGCAAGAGGACAGATTTTGTGAGAAACAGCCAGAGGACAGATTTAGGGAGAAACAGCCAGAGGACAAATTTAGGGAGAAACAGCGGGAGAAACCGGAGAGAAAGGAAGACAAGAGACTGGCGGAAGAGCAGCTACTGAGACGTCCCTGGATCCAGAGTTCAGACGAAGAGGAGGAGGAGGAAGCAATAGAGAAGCAGAGGAGGAGAGAGGAGGCAGCAAGAGAGGCGAAGAGGAGGAGGAGGAGGGAGCAGCAGCAGCAGCAGAGAGGCGAATGGCAGGCAGTCCAGCCCAAACAGAGACCTCATACCAACACCGAGCGGCACTACCTACAGGGAGACTCACACCACCAGGGGAGGACAGAAGTGAGGGGTAGAGTGAGAGGCAGAAGTGAGGAGGAGAGAGAATCACAGCCAGACCCTTCACCTCAGCGTTCACACTCCCCGACTCCTTGTATTCTATCCTCCTCCTCCTCCTCTTCCTCTTCCTCGTCCTCTTCAGGTTCAGACTCTGAATCTGAATATCAGGTTAACATCGCCAAAGTTCCAGCGGACTCCACATCCCACAAGAAACTCACTCCCAAGAGAGGGCAACAGGACCCGGGAAGACCCAAAGACGACAGGCCAAAGGTGGTTTATCCCAGAGTACCTGCCTCAGAGAATCCCTGCAAAGGACAGCAGAGTGAGGGAAAGCAGAAACTCTACACCTTGGTCCCATTCGGGCGTAGTGAAAAGACCACAGGCTCTTCCCAACGAGGGCTTAAAAACCTGGTGGTGCAGATAGACCTCTGTCTTCTCAAAAGGGTCCCAGACACCACTACTGGTGCCATTCATAAACACACCTCTTCATCTTCATCTTCCTCTTCCTCTTCATCAGCCAAGACTAATCAGAGAGAGGCCATGAAACACTTGAGTACCCCCGAGATGGTGAATAGAGATAGCAAAAGGAAACGTAAGGTAGCGTGCATACTCACTCGTATCTCTCCTCTTTTGATTTACTGTCTGTAAATGCTGCATGCAGACAGTGCCAGTGTAGGATTGTCATTGAAAGCATACTTGTGTGTGTGTGTGTGTGTGTGTGTGTGTCACCAGTCAGAGAATGGTGTGTCACCTAGAGAATGCAAGAGGAGCATCTCTTATTCAAACGACCTTTCTGGCCAGACAGAGTCCTCACCTCAGAAGCCTCCACGCCACCTTGCAACTGAGACTGTTCACAATGGGTGAGAGCACATTGCACACCATTTTTCTCCTGCATGCACATGTACCGTCATAAACACATGAATTCAAACTGTTACATCAAGTAGGTTAATATCTATTATTTATGTATGTGTTTGTGTGCATGCATATGGGTGTGTGTGTGTTTGCAGATACTTGGAGGAATACTTAGACGGTAAGAGACCACTGTCTCCCCTGTCACCACTGTCTGACAATCCCGAGCCCACCAAGCCCTCCTTAAAAACACAACATTTAGAGCAGCATCACTCCCACACCCACAAGGACAGAGACAAGAGCAGCGATTCTGCTGTAAAGGTAGGTCAAAAAAAGAAAGAAAAAAAACAACTTGGACCATTCCAGCTCCCATCACTTGCAACGTTTTGGTTTATTTCATCTATTTTTGCCCTCTCAACCCAGCCAAAGATGGAGCTGGAGTATGTAGGAGTGCCGGGACAGCCTCAGATGGTGTCTGAGTCCTGGGCTCCACCTATGAGACAGCAAGGAGGACACAAGACCATACCTAGCCAAGAAACGTGAGTGATCACATTCATCGAGTCCAGTGTTGCATATTATTGGGCATATACACACTTTTTCCAGCCACGTGGGATTTTTTTTGTCTTGCTGAAGCGGTAAATCATTTGTTACTCTGTCTGCCTGTCTCTCTTTCCAGCCCACACCACGCTGAGTACTACATGCATGAGGCCAAGAGGATGAAGCACCGGGCGGATGCCATGGCAAGTTTTCTGTCTTTTCTACCATCCAAGAATATACACACTGTCAACAGTGAAGGAAGATGGGATGTGGTAGTATTATTGATTTTCACTACTCTTCCATATTTCTCTCCCACCCTTGCCTGTCTCCTTTCCAGGTGGACAAGCTGGGGAAGGCTGTGAATTATGTTGACGCTGCTCTCTCATTCATGGAGTGTGGGAAAGCCATGGAGGAGGGGCCACTTGAGGCCAAGTCTCCTTATACCATGTACTCAGAGACAGTAGAGCTTATTAGGTGAATCACACTGAGTCCCTTGCATGTATAAACAGATCCAAAGCATGAGTGAAACACAGAGAATATGTATGCATATGCATAAGCTGCAGCTTTGTAGGTAATTGTCCTTTGTCTGCAGGTACGCTATGAGGCTGAAAAGCCACTCTGGCCCTGGGGCAAGACAGGAAGACAAACAGCTGGGCGTACTGTGGTGCGTGTGTCATCTCCTCTGTTTATACCACATCTGTCATCAACCTGAAGGACCTTCATTTTGGGCATGATTTGTGGTTGTTCTGAGTCTCTTTGAATTGTGCTTGTTTGTCCACAGTTTCCGATGCCTTGCCCTCCTCTACTGGCAGATGTTTCGTTTGAAGAAGGACCATGCACTGAAGTACTCTAAAGCTCTGCTCGACTATTTTAAGGTATTTTTCAAAGAAGACAGACTTGATTTGTCTTTCACATAGAAACAAAGCTATCGGGATGTTTAAGGCATTTTCATTGTCATTTCAATTTATGGACAATGTTTGTTGGAATGAAAACATGGGAGGATGGGATTTTGGTTGTGAGTCTTGTTTATTTTTTGGCATTCCAGAGTTCGCCCAAAGTGCCTAATACACCCGCCTTGTGGAACGACTCTGGGAAGTAAGTTAATAAAAACTTATTGACGTCTTGATCTATGTAAGTCTTGAAATCCATTTATTTCCAGTCTGTATGTTGGAATTGGATTGAGCACAGCCTTCCTGTTATGCATGTTTTTTTTTGTTTTGCTTTTTTTTGTCTTCAGGGGTACAGGGGGACCCCCTTCTTCATTCTTACCCGACAGCAAATCCCTCAGCCTGGGTTCACACGGGGGCAGCGCCTCCCCTTCTCTCATCAGCATTCCCCAGCGTATCCACCAGATGGCAGCAAATCACCTAAATATCACCAACAGTATCCTGTACAGCTATGAGTACTGGGAGATTGCAGACAACCTTGCCAAGGAGAGTAAAGGTGAAGAAGTCTGTAGCTTCTTGGATCCATCAGTGCATGTGGTTAAAAACTACTCAAAACAGTACTTTGATCAGCTGTTTACACAGAGATAAAAGGCATACAAAAAATGAAAGATATCAAATGTTCATTTATGTGGTAGTCTGTGGCAATAGATATTTAAAGAGCATTGTTTTCTTTGTTCCATACAGAATTCTTCAACTACTTGAATACGGTATCTGGACCATTGACACTCCACAGCAGTATTGCTCATGCGGTCCAGTACACCAGACAGGCTCTTCAGTGGATACGCATCAGTGCCAAACTCAACTAGTCAATTGGAGGAACTCACCCTAACCTGCCTGCTGGATCCTCTACTCTCACTTAGAAGAGAAAAAGCCCTGGAACATCTCTATGTAGCTGATAAGGTTACACTAAAACCCACTGTGCTGTGAATTACAGATGGATGGACTCTGTGGAGCCTGTCATCAGTCTTACCCCTGGTGGACTCTAATAGGATACTGAGGTGATCACCATCCAGGCCTTACTTTGTGTGCAACTGTTCTGAACTATGGCCTCGTTATTCTCAGCCCTGACTGGACACTAGTGAAAAGTGTGATTTTTTTCACCAAAATGGAAAAAAACAGTCTGAATTCCTTCCCGGAATAGTCACATCTTCCTCAACGTTGGATTTATCTGCAGAGTTGTGTGCACTGTGGATGTGATGTCTCTCTAACCCTTTGCCAAATGTTCCATAGTGACTCAAACACTGGACTCTCATGGCATGTTCAAGTGCATCTGTGAAGACTTTTTTTTTTTATATTTTGGAGATAATTAATCATTATCTATTCTGATGGACAAGTTCCCTGGGACCAATTCGTGAAAAAGACAAATAAAACTCAGCAGTGGAATGAGGAATTTTTCATATTGTGAGTGTATACCACTGTCTCCAGAGTAGCATCTTCAAAATCAGCCTCTGTTGCTTATGAGGGTTTTTTTTTTTTGTAATGACTTGGACCTTTTAAACTTCTGTGACGTTTTCACTTTTGTGTGTCTTTTTACTGTGCAATACTTGATGGATTTCGTGTTTTTGGAGGGAAAGAAAAACTAGAGCATTATGTGTTGGGTAAGTCCTGTAGCCAACATTCAGAGTGCTGTCTATGCAAAATGTATTTTTGTTCCTGTTTTGAGTGTCAGATTATGTACTTATTTGTATGTATGTATGTACAATGGAATGAGGAAGTCACTGGGAATCCCTCCGGTAAATGTTTTCTCCATCTAATTTGATTTTGTAAGTTAATTGGTGGTGCAGCTCTCTGTTGTGCTGACAACGCCTAAGTTGTAGGATGTAGACTAGCATATTTTATATACACACATCCATGAAAAGTGCAATGCCTTCTTCCATGAATGTGTAGTAGTTTTCAACATGAGTGACACGGGTTTCATAAAAATTCTTTAATATTAAAATTTTGCATTATGATTTAATAAGATAAAGCACAGATAATGAGCTGAAGGCCCCAGACACACAAGTCTTGGAGGTCATCTCCTCTGCAGTTGTGACCCAGCTTGTTAATCTGCACCACAGTGGCATTGCAATTACTTTTTTCCCTGAGGTTGAAAATAACTGGATAGCTCAATAATGCAGCAGTCCACTTTCAACACCTGTTAGAGATGCTTTGGTGCTGTTTATCATGCAAATGTACTTCCCCTTTGAATTACAGTCCTCCCTGGAGAGGCAACAGCATAGCATGGACATTGTCACTGCCTGTCAGTGGGCCAACTTATGCCTACAACACTGCATCCGGTAAGATTGAGAAGAAGGAATCTGCCTGCTGAAGATTGTAGCTCAGTGGAAGAGACAAAACATTGTGGAAATGAAATAGAAAACTGCCAAAATTAGGTGGCAAATTGGTAACTCATGTTCAGCAGCTGACACAAAGATGGAAGTGTGTGTAGCCGGTGCATTGAGGATACAGTTTTGCAGGATCACATCATCTTAGGCTTACTTCTTGCATTTTCCATCACATATGGATGGGCGATTTGAATTTTAAATTTTGTTTGTTCTCAGATTCAGAGTTCCAACACAGCTGCCTTCAACAGCTAATGAGCCAGCAATAAAGAGAGAGTTTGGCCAGGTTTTTACAATCGCTGCCATATTGCTGCACATGGGGAAACGTTTGCTGCAAATATTAACAATACCCCCCTCCCCAGCAGTACTATAAGAGATGGCTAACATACCAACAGTTGGCACAGATTCAGATTTAGGTTTACAATGGCTCATATTCAGGATGAAAGAGCTTACAAGACTGACACTGAGAGCTACAGTGTCCTCTGGGTGCCCCACTGAAGATCCTACAGCTCCATAACTCTTTGTTATTCTAATATTTAACAGCATCTTTGTTGGCACGGCGGAATTTTATTTTTATTTTCATTTAGACGTAAAAATTCCACCGCACTAATTGTCCTCTGCATTCCTGGAATAGAAGAGAATCCTCTAATTTCTCCCCCGCCCTCCCTCTCCCTCTCTATTTCTCTCACACACACACACACACGCGCGCGCGCACACAGAAGATTGAGCGTATGTGTGCGTGTGAGTCAGACTCATTAGTCAGGCCAGTTCTACAGAGACCAATCTCTCTCACACATCACGCTTTCTGATTTTCCATCACAGCAGACTACTTCCTGCTGCACCAATAGAGAATCCGCACATGAAGCCTCAGCATCCGATGTCTGGTACCATAGCAACAGTTAAAGAGAACAGCCAATAAGGCTCTTCGGGACACGACAAGCCTTGGATCAATAATATCCCACTGTAAACTAGTCCAGCACCAGACTAGACAATAACTTTTTTTTTTCTTTCTTTCTTTTTTTTTTTTTTTAATTCGCCTCCTTGGACGATGACCTACATTGCCCTGACGCACAATCTGACTGCTGTCTTTATACCTTGGATATCACTATTACACGCATGGACACGTTGAAATTATCCATCATCTGTGTAAATGACACAGTCTGTTATATCAGTCAGCGTACAATATGAAGAACGTGCCCGATTTTCTTGTGGTTATTGTTGTAATGAAAATGTATGCCATTGCCCATAGCAGTATATTTTCAAAACAAGAATGGGCACAGCCCGCTGCACTGTTAGAAGGAAAGATAGCATATAGTTTCATTGACTGTTTTTTTTTCTGCGTCTCTCTGATGCTGGGATTTCATTCGGCTGGCATTCATTTTTGTGATAAAGGCTGGGTTGTCCTGTTAGAGTAAGGAGGGATCTAAATGTGCCAAAATAGTTCAGTGCAACTCGGCGAATGTATAGTCTGCATGTTTATTGTGACTAAAGGGACTAGGCGGGTCTGCTCGTCACTGTCACAGTCGGAGAAGTGATATAGTATCGGTCACAGCGTGCCACCATGTTCACAGCTCCTCTGATGCTGGATCGTTATTCTGCACATGCCCGTGCCTCTGCGTCACGGCCGGCTCTGATCCGTCAGTGCATGTGCCAGGTTTTCTGAGGACAACTGTGCCAAGAGCCAGACGGCACACAAACCAGAATAAAAAAAAAAAAAAAAAAAAGAAAATCCCAGACTATTTGATTGGCTGTCTACCGCAGGAAAGCAAGCGCATCATTGCAGTGGAAGACGCGCTCGCAGCCATAATCCCTCTTGTTTTAATTCAGTAATGTGGGCATCTTTTAAATGTGAGTGGATGGACGAATGTGATATAAAACGGGTCACACAAGGCAACGGGAGAGAGTTTACTCATTCGGGCCAGATATGCAAAATAAGAGGTGGAAGTTTATCCCATCTGAATAGGGATTTAATAGATTAAACCCAGCATTCATGAGCTATACGCCAAAACAGTTGATGTGACGTGCGCTCGGCTCTCCACACGGTGGTAGCATTACAACACAACTTCAAGC
>OMLB01019056.1:33628-43901 GCA_900302555.1 Myripristis jacobus
CTCCCGCCTCTGGTCCTCTGTTGTTTGCTCAGCCTCTGGGCACCCTGGTACTACAGATTCCAAACCAGCCAGGCCAGACTGGTCCAACAGGCATCGTACTGGAACTGCCTCACTTCTCACAGGTAACGCTCTGCACTTGTCTGTCATCTCATGCATTTTTTTTTTAAATTAAAATAATGTTCCCCAGATTGAGTCAAATGGGATCTGTCACATTTGAACAGACTTAAGGACTGCACTTGCCACCTGCCTTGTAATACTCACTTTGTTGTTGACAGTGTTACTCCATAAACCATGTCAAGAACACTGACATGTCAGCACTTTATTCATTTAGCTCCAGTAACCATAAGAAAACTGGTTTAATGCTGTCAGAAACACTAAAAAAATTTGGCATTAAATTTCAGCTCCGTACACTGTCAAAATGTGTTTTTTCCAACAAAAGAAATACATCCCACTTTCAGAGTCAGCCTTTTGGTTTTGTAGGGACAAGTGTTCAGCGCTTGCAGTTCTGCCATCTAACTTTTTGGGGTATTTTGCCCAAAACATTGGAGTATTCCTTTAACATTGTAAGACGGAGCACATGAGAGCCACGCTAATCAAGCAGGGCTATCAACTGAGCCCTGAAGTGTGCAACCACAGTCTTTTCAGATAGGCATGGTTGAACTGAGACATTCACTGACTTCAGTGAAACTTTGAAAAGCACTACTGCCAACCATAATTGATTATTTTGTTGTTGACTGGGTGTTATATTTAACTTAATCTCGGCTCTCTGCCTGTAGGTTGACCCGGATGTGTTTGCTGCTCTTCCCAAAGAGCTCCAGGAAGAACTGCGGTCAGCCTACAGCCGCATAGAGAACGTCCAGCCCCAGGGGAAAATATGTAAGTTTCAAGGCCAGTGAGTTAAAGCTTTATGTAGTGTTAGAGAGGAATGTGCTCACCTATTAACAGAAGTATAGTCTTGGTGCAGTTTCTCTGTATTTCCTTTTTTTTCCTCTCCATCTCTGCAGTGGAGCAAAAGAATCCACTCCTGCAGCTGAAACAGTCAGGAGTCGGAGTTGGCATCGGTCGTGTGAAGCGACGCTACAAGAGGAAGAATGCAGGGAGCCCCATAAAGAAAGGACCTTCCCCTGTCAAGAGGCATAACCCAGGAAACAGCCCAGCCAAAACCCTACCATCCTCTGTACGACCGAGGGAGATGATCAACGGCTTGAAGGTGAGCCCATCAGCAGTTTGCTCATCTGTGTTTCAATGTTGCAATGCAGAATCTGACTATAATAACCTCTTCAACTCACATGTTCATCCTTCTCAGACTGAAAATGGCCCCTCCACATCATCCTCGAAACAGGACATCCCAGAGTCTCTGTGTAAATTCATTCCCCGCCCTGCTCCGGCTCTGGCTGGAGCCTGCGACCTGACGGACATCCGAACACTCCTGCGGGAATGGGTCACCACCATATCAGGTATACAGTCGGGGTCAGCTCTACTAAAATGTAGTCACATGCAGTTTTCCAAGAGATTTATTTCTAGTTGATGGGATTGCGAAGTAGTTTGAGGTTTGTAAGCACCTTTATCTTCCTCTCAGAACCCATGGAGGAGGACATCCTGCAGGTGGTGAAATACTGCACTGATCTGATTGAAGATAAAGACCTAGAGAAGTTGGATTTGATCATAAAATATATGAAAAGGTAGGTACAGTAGAGTCTGCACGACTTCGTCTCTGCATTCCCCTTCCTCCCTCCACAGAGATCTTTATGCACAATATATTTTATGGCATTTTTTGTACTCCCTTGGCGCCTTATGATGCATAATCTCACCTATCTCTGCAGGCTCATGCAACAGTCAGTGGAGTCTGTATGGAGCATGGCTTTTGACTTCATCGTCGACAACGTGCAGGTGGTTGTGCAGCAAGCTTACGGTAGCACTCTGAAGATAACATAAGCGAGGAGGGGTCCCATTTTCACTTTCTTTTTCCATCACATCGCCACTTTTTCCTCTGCCACTGTCACCAGGTCACCTGCCAATGATGTTACGACATTCAAATTACATTTCCGGCATGTCGGTTTTAAGTGTTTTCCGGCAGACGGGCACTACAGCCAAACTCATGCTCAACCGTGGCACCACAGAGCTTCTGCCACAAAGTTCACAGCTGCTTCCCGAGAGTGAGACATGAAGGACCATGCAACTGTTGAGTCTAAAAATCACAGTATGAGACAGGGTTATAGGAGCATTTCAGAGATATGAGTATTGATATTAGGCATTTTTGTCGTTCACCGAACTTTCCCTCCAAGGGACAAGTAACACAAACTGGGAAGGGCTGGAAACTTTCCTCTTTATGTCCCACTCATCAAAGCCCAGAACAACTAGAATCATTGTAACAATACTGCAAAAAGGTAATTATTTAAATCCAGATATTACAAAAAATTATGCAGACTATTTTTTTTAACATGTGTAATTTTACATACACACTCTTGCCAGTTCTGAAGCACTTCTAATCAGCACTGTCTGGGGCTTTATCAGCCTGAATATCTCCCTTCGCCTGGTTTGCATTATTGAGATTGCAAGTGATTTCTCATTTGTGCACCCAGGATTGAATCATCTGTCAAACAAGCAAATCTAGAAATTGATTTTTTTGTTTTCCAGATAAGTTATGAGACTAACCCACTCTAGGGTGGTGGTGATTAACACAGTCGGTGTTTAAACACAGGACCTCTTTCTGCCAACATTCATACAGAATTATAAAACTTCCAGAAGTGGGACTAAGAAGGTTTATATTTCTGATTTTTTTTTTTTTCCATCAGTGTTTCTGTCTCTTCATACTACTTGTATCAGCCTGTGAAGTATTTACCACTGCCATGTCACCAAAAATCAGATGAAATTTATCCTGCTGCATCGTTTTTTCCCTGTATCTTCTGCAAAAAAAAGTGCCAAACTTTGTTGTTATAGCATGTAAATAATGTTTTCAAAGATTCTTGTTAAGAAGTTTTAAAAGAAAAGTGTATGTCGAGGGTTTACCTCTTGTATTGTTTACAAGTAGTGTATTCTTAGTAACTGTCTTTAAATCGAAATCTTTTCACTCTTTAATCATTTATAAGTGTTCAGACATGAAAATTAGAAGCTGGCCAAAGCACTTATCATGTAACCAGGTGGTTATCTGTTTCTCAGTAGCACTCTGATTTGAGAAGTGGTTGAGAGGGGTTATGGCAATCAATGAATAGCCTATGCATTTCATTTTTCACTAACTAAGTGGGATGCCCCCTCATATGACATGTAACATTTCATACAACCTTTGTGTCTGGAATGGATCTCAGTAGTCTAGTGTCTTTCCAGCCTTGTTACCTGTCTATAAATCCAATACAGAGATAGGGCTGGGTAAACATAGGGACATAATATCTGATTTTTTAACTCTGTGTGACTCATATTCTGTCCTTGTGTAAATGAAGCCCAGTTAGACAGTAGAATGGCTTACAGCTCCATTGTCTTTCCTATAAAGTTAACTTTCATGAGGAGGCACCCAGCAAAGCAACGGGCTGGCCCTCCTCGTGACCTCATCATACAAGACATATGTGGGTGAAAAGGTTGTTCAAAAATTAGATTCATGTATGGAAACCAGATCAATCAGTGTATTGCATTTTTTTTCCAATCCTGGTGAAACGAATGTAATTGAAACCACATACGTCTCCATTCACTTTAAGGAACTTGCTTCTCTTCACCTGCCATATCTTTTCTAAAGGGAATGGCCGGGAGCTATAATTGGTCAGTATGTCTTCTCAAAAAAAAACAAAAAACAAAAAAAACTGGCCTGTGCCTGAAGACCTGAAGCTGTGACATTGTTTGTATGTTTTCTAAATCTTGATAATAAACTGTAAACCTCTGCTTTAAGCTTGTGACTTTTTGAGTTATTTGTAGAGGGAGGGTGCTCCATTTAACATGATGCTGATAAAGCAAAACATTTCATAAATCATTTTCCCCAATCTTTATCGAAAACACATTTAAATTACAAATATTTCATATGTGGTCAATATAATTTCCAATGAAACGAGTAGACATTAAAATAAATACAAGTCAAAGAAAAAAAATACTGAGAAAAAACAATCGATATAATATAAAATGAATGCAGAAAAAAATACAACGCCTAAGTATTCAATAATTTACATCTGCACGCAACAACGTAAACGTCCAATGTCACCGTACGTCGTCGGTGACGTTTTTTGTGACGCAGTTTCGTCGCCTCATCTTTCTTGCACAGACCGGGGTGTAGTTGGTGAGCCTCTTTCACGCTACTTTGAAGTCATTTATCGACATTTAGGTTGTGAATTTGTATTTTTCTTAACCCCCCACATCTTTTCCAGTTATTCCGGGCATCCAGCGCCACAGCTATCGCGTTTATTCCGAGCTTGGGCGCGTTTCTCCTCGATGGACGTCACCAGAAGTGGCTAAGCTAAGCTAATGTGACGCTAGCCGGCTAAGCTAGGCGCGCTCACTAAGCTAACGCTCTGCTCAGCTGCGCCTGTTAGCATCAGTGCGAGTGAACAAAGGAAATAGCAACTAAAGCGGTATTTATAACTACCTAGTCAACAGCTCAAAACTACGTCTGTTCTGTCGTTACGATCGAGTCCTAGTGAATTTCAGCTTACAGTATTTGAGGCCGGGAGTGTGAAACTCCTAACTATTTCTCTCAGGTTTTTATCCTGACACACCTGCGCTTCATTGTCGGTCCTCTGAGAAGCTCAAACAGTGTTTCATGCCGCCCAGTGTTCATGAATCGGCTGACAAGTGAAAGGGACCAATAGGGTGTCTTCCTAAGGCCTTGGGTAACGTCTAACCCTAACTGTGAATAACTTGTTTCTGTTAATTTTTGTAGTAAACAAGTCATGGCCTGTTGCTATAGTGGAATTGGGTCAATTCAGTGAACCTCCTTGTGTGGTGTAACCTGCAGACTCACTGATGTAAACACGCAGCTCTCACGCTAATGCACAGAAATTGTCTTATTTGATGCGCCACAGATTTAGGGGTCAAACGATGTGGTCCTTTAACTGCAGTAATTTATACCTGCAGGACTTCTCATTAAGTCGGCAGTGCAGTATATGGTGCATACAGGTGTACTTTCTACATGTGCTTGATTTTGTTTATTTCTGTATTTATTGATGTAAAATTTTTTTTTTTTTTTTTTTTTTTAGGATTAATGCATATACGTTTACAAAATTCACATACTTTTGTACAACTAGGATTAATGCACATTTATACATAATGCAAATACCCTTGCAACAAATTTCCAGTGCACATATTTTTTATTTTTCTAATGTTTCTCTCTTTCTTATAATTTCAGTCATGCTTATATTCTTCTCTTGAGAATTTGAGCAATTTCAGCAGACCCGATTTCCCCTCAGGGATCGATAAAGTATTTCTGATTCTGATTCTCAAACCTTCAACACCAACAACCTCCATTCTCTGTCCACCCAGGTTAAGACGAGGAGCACCAGGAAGCTTCAGAGAGACTCATCATGGCGAATCAGTCGATGGAGATCATTACCAAGGTTCTGGAGCAGTCGGCCAAGCTGGTGGAGGAGCAGGTCGATGCGCAGTTGAGCAAACTGAATGAAATGGAGGAAGATGAATTGGAAAGACTGAAAGAAAGGCGACTGGAGGCGCTTAAAAAAGCCCAGAAACAGAAACAGGTACATGACATGGCCTCCCAACATGTGTCATAAGTAGCCTTGATCACAGCTTGTAGCACACAGCACATTACTGATGTAAAAAAAAAAAAATCTAACACAGGTAGCTCTGTGAGAAAATCAGTGTCACAACACCGCCATATCATGTTTTCACACAAAGAATACACTTATTGTATCCATGCCACTGCTTACTGGTAGCTACATGTGTGGTATAGGCAACAGCAGACCATTGTGTGACTCAGAGGTGTTTGGTTACCACATGGGAGCCTGATTGTGAATGTTTTCCTTATGTAAGTAGAAGCTGCAGACTTTCTCGCAGAATCCCATTAAGTTCTAATGGAATTTCTGGAGCATAACGGACTTTTGAGAGGTGTAATCCAGACAGGGGAAGCCCAGGAATTTGATAAATGCTCCAGGGTTTCAGAAAATATCAGGGAATTTAACAAATTAACCATTTTACCAAACTTCCAAGGTGTGCTGCCTAGTTTGATTCACACATACATTGCTTTAGATTGTAGTTTTCAACTGTTACAGGTGTATTTTGTTCATGGTGATGAGTTACCTTAATTGGGAAAGGAGCTGCATATCTTAAAAGTAAATAGGCAGATAGTACAGACACTTCTCCTACCATGTCATTGTTTCAAATCTAGTGACTGTCTTTTCTTTTTGTTTTTAAGGAATGGTTGTCTAAAGGCCATGGAGAATACAGAGAAATCCCGAGTGAGAAAGACTTTTTTGAGGAGGTCAAGCAAAGCAAGAATGTGATCTGCCATTTTTATAAAGATTCCACCTTCAGGTAAGGAAAACTTATTTTTCTACACAGCCCCAAGGTCTTAAACCTGGTTGTAGGATTTAGACAGGTCATCATTTGGATTTTTACCAGCCAACACTGTGTTGCCTCATTAGTGTCCTACTTTTGGTAACGTGGATTGCTTTTTCTGGTTCCTATAAGTTTCTGTTCTGTCATCACACTTACGTTTAATTTTCTGGCTCCTTCACACAGATGTAAGATTCTTGACAAGCACTTGGCCATCCTGGCAAAGAAGCATGTTGAGACCAAATTTATCAAACTGAATGTGGAGAAAGCCCCGTTTCTCACAGAGAGGCTGCGGATCAAGGTTATTCCCACCCTGGCTCTACTGATAGATGGTAAAACCAAGGACTATGTTGTGGGATTCACTGACTTGGGAAACACAGATGAGTTTTCTACAGAGATGCTTGAATGGAGACTTGGCTGCGCAGATGTAATTAACTACAGGTAAGGCACGGACTGGTCCTTCTCGCTGAAACATTATAACCATCATGTATATTATGTGCTAGAAAGATCAACCATTTGTTATGCAGTGTAATAACTGAACTGTTTTATTACTTTAGTGGAAATCTCATGGAGCCTCCTACGATGACACAGAGGTCCGGCTCAAAGTTCACAAAAGTGGAGAAGAAAACCATCAGAGGGAGAGGCTATGACTCAGATTCTGGTTCTGAAGACGACTGAAAAACACTGCCAAACTCCTGATTTCTTTCTCTCTCAGGGCTACCTCATCGGCAAACAGACAGCCCTTAACTTCATCTCTCTTTCATTTCAGTCACCTACAAATTTCCTCACTGTCTTCCATATTTCTTTGTCCATATCATAAACGTTATCATCTTTTGTAGATAAAATATGTATTTTGTGTGTGAACTTCATAAATGCATTGATACCTTTTTGCTTTTGTAGTTAAATATATCAATACATAGAAGCCTTCTACGGCTGGGCTGCACCAACAAGGATTGATTTAGTCAAAGATCAGTTCTGATCAGATTTAAGCAAAACAAGGTTTAAAATGAAGCAGGGCTCTGTTGCACAATTAACAAATAATCCTGGTTTAGCAAAACCAAGTTTTGTAGTTTAGACCTAAATGATCTAAGTTAAATGCCGCCTCAGTTTGCGTTCAGGCACATTTAACAAGAAATCTGGGTCTGTATTCACAAACCATCTTATCTTACCACTAAGAGTACTCTTAAATGTCACTAAAACTTCCTAAGTTTCCTCTTAAAAGCGATTCACAAAGCTGTTGAGACCAACTTTTACCAAGGAACTTCAAGCACATATTTAACTAATTGTCAGCAGCCTCTTACACATCTGTATCCAGCTCTATCATAATCATAATTCCCTGGCGATTGAGGAAATATCTTTTTAAAAGCTCAGTATCATTTAATGCTTTAAAAATACTGACGTGATTATGATGCAGATTACCGGCAGCAGCTGTGCTGGGATCCTTTCTGAGTTGGTCTTAGTGACTTAGGAGTCCTCTCGACTACTCTTACCATGTCACAGAGTTAGGAGCTACTTGTAGTCCTAAGATGCTTTGTGAAATTCTCTTTGCAGAGAAATTTAGGAGTCCTAAAATTGGGACTGAAACACCCATTATTTTTAGTGCCAATTTAAGAGTTCCTCTTAAATTGGCAAGTTAGGAGCTACCTTTAGCCTTAATATATTTTGTGAATACGAGCCCAGGTCATCACTGATCTGACCTTTAGAGGCCAAGTCCAAGTGTGTACGGACGGTTTAGCCAACTTTCTAGTATTTTTCTCCGCTAATTTTACTATGATGTTCTACATATTTTCTGTTTTATTATTTTTATATATGTGTATTTATTATATAAAATATTTTTATATAATACAATCACTTAAATCTGATTCTTCTAATCTAAAAATTAATCCTTGTTGGAGCAACCCAATTTAAAATTTAAAAAAAAAAAAAAAAAAAGATTTTTCATTGAGCCTCTGGACTCTTTCCTCTGTCTAAACTTGTCTTGGAATATTTGCTTGATCTTTCTTCAAATCAACCCAATACCTTTGTCTTGAATAACTGACTGATTTGCTTAATGTTGATCTGTTCTGTTTCAGTTTTATCAAACTATTTTTCCAACTAAGGCCAAAATGCTTGTGTTCATGCACAGAGGGCCAGGAAATGTCTCAAAGTTCATGCACAAATTACATTTAATTGCACCAAGGATTTGACTTAATTGGTGCAGACATAATTTACCGTTAAGACTTCTGTTACATTGAAATCACTTGACTATACATTGTAGTTTCGATTAGCATCACACATTTTGTAAACTAAAGCAAAACCAACCAGTAACAGCAATGCAAAACAGTCCCTCAGTGTGGGCAGAAAGCTCTTATGACAAGTTTGTGTCATGGAGTGCATACAGTTTACTGTAACAGCTGTGTCCTTGCCTTGGCTCTCAAAGGAGGTCTGGTAATTGCACTTAACAATGCAGACTCAATCCACCCACCGCCTCCTAAAAAAGTGCCAAGAAAACAAGCTGCATTCCATTTCAAACATACATTTTCATCTGTGCTGAGCTTTTTATAAACCATGGTTAATAAAGAAACTGAATCATCACTGATGGCTGAATTGTCATGTTACACAGATTGCCAGTTAAATGAATGAGAGCTGTATCCAGGACTGGTGTGCAGGTATTCAAGTAACATTTATTAATGAATATATATGCAAAACAAAGTGGATAGAAACATTTCCGTTGTACAGATTTTAAGGGTCCATTTGGTAAAGACTGCTGCCTTCTCGCATCTGTTCAGGGTTAAATGCCACATTACTCAAAACTGAATGCATAAGGTCAACATCAGTATTTTCTTCATGATCTGTATGTACACTAAAGCAGTAAGGGAGATTCCCTAGGACTCAATAGCTTTGGGGTCTACAGGTTTGAGGAGGCGGCGAACAATCAGCTCCCCTTTGCTGTTGATGTAGGTGTCGGCCATGTCCTCTTCAGCGGGGAGTCCGTAGGGAGTCTTTAACGGCTGGATCCTGAAAGAAGCGAGGAAGTGGTACAGGGACAAGAAAATCAAAAAGACCACACTTTTGTTGAGCAAATATGCAACAAAATAATTGCAATGTAAGTGCCAAAAACAGCTGTATTATCAATTAGCACTTCTGATATCTCCAGGTGCTTTGCAAGTTTTGTCTTTTCTTTGACAGAGGGTGTGAATTAGGGGAAGCTGTGAGCTGCACTGCCCACCTCAGTGATGTAGCCTTACCTCACAAGATGCTTGACAAATTTCAGCTGGCTGTTGACCGACGGCGTGTTTTTATGAATGACAGGGACATGTGCCTAGACACAGGACAAAAAGAAGCAGAGTTCACCGTGAAACAAGGAGATACTGTGATCATTACATGGAAAATGAACTGCCTTGACAAAACACAAGGCATGGTTTGTATAAAGCACACAACATAGCAGTCAAGGTTTCCTGAGGCTTGCATTATCCCTCATCATTAATGCCTATCACTGTTAAAGATTTTGAGGGATCATCTTCACCCCATGATGCTTCTTTCCTGATAAAAACTCAATCTACAAGGCAGGAAAACTGTGGTAATAATAATGGGAACACAAAATGCAATATTAAGGAAAGTGGAAAGTTTTTTTTTTCATAAAGGGCATTAAATATTGCTTTTTAGATGTATGCATAAAATGCTAAAAATTGCCTCTCAGTACAGCACACATACCAAATCTAGACTGTTGCAGGTCTTGTGTTTGTTTCCTTAATTTTAACACCCCTGTTTTCACATTATGTTTTTTTTTTTTTTTTTTAAAGTTCCC
>OMLB01019057.1:8642-26613 GCA_900302555.1 Myripristis jacobus
AAAAAAAAAAAAAAAAAAAAAAAAAATCAGTTCAGCACATCCCCTAGTCTGACACATTTGTCCCATCTTACCAGGTCAGAGGCTGACAGTGGGATAACTTCCAAGGTCTCTCTAAAATCTTGGATCATGTCGTAAAACTTCTGGTTGGGCCGATGAGCCTCTCCAAACTACAGGAGACACAAAGATATAACCACCAAATTCAGTTGCACTTATTGTGGTGGCATGTCTATAATCATATATAAAAATTATAACCAAGTTGCACCTTTCCATTTGACAAGGGTAGAAAGACAATTATGAAGAGAAAAAAAGATCTCACCTTTCCCTTCTTGGGCTGTGCATCTGGTGGCTTGACACCAGACAGCCTTTTGTTTGTCTTGCTGAGTTCCTGGGGGGCCACAGTTCTCCGTCTGCCTGAAATGCACAGATTAAAAACGAAAACTAAGCACAACAAGAGAAAAGTTAAAATGTACAGATGGACATTACACTCTGATGGGCTCAGTCTACAGTGGACTCATGCCTCCGTCAGTCAACCGGGAGGACAGGCTGTTGTCTTCTTCACTGTGACTGGCTCTCTCGGTGCATATGCAGTATCAATATAAGCCATGTGGTCCTGTGTGACTAGAATACATGTGAAAAATCCACCACTGACCTGTTACTACAGGCAGAGGGGGCAGTCTCTCAGCCCCATTCTCCTTGGTGGCCTCACTGACGGTAGGCAGAGAAGACACCTGTTTGGCCTTGCTCCTCTTGCATGGCTTGTTTGGAATTGCTGGGAAGGAAGACAAGTGTTTAAAAATCTAACTAACAGATGTTTTAATATGTATTGAAAATTATAGTGGCAGCACAGAAAAGGAATGATGATGGAAAGCGTCAAAGAATGAGTTGTACATGACTAAAACATCCTCAAACATAATGTAGAGGCAAACTGGGTGAAGACCAAAGATGTCACACAAGCCTTTCTTGTTAAGATCTAATATGATCCATACATTCTGATAGTTACTTATGTGTTATTTTTAATGAGTGTGCACTACAAATGTGTAAAACATGGGCATAAGACAGGTTACCTGTCACTGACAAAGTACAATAAAACAGTTCTTCTTTATAAAACATAATTTATATCAGCTAAGTTTTGGTGTTTCGGAGCTTATTACAGTTTTTTCCCCCAGTACACCATCCAGAAGACACAGTACCAACCAGAGTTTGCGAGGACTGACGCTGCAGGGGGATCAGTGTGGACTGACTCAGGGTTTGCCCCAGCAGACTCTGATGCCGGGACCGATACTGGGGGGGAAGGTGCCTGGAACAAACATGTCTGCCTGGCCTGAGACTTCCTGGCAACTGAAAGTAGAGAAAATCCAAGTGAAATAGCAGCAAAGTGAGTAATGGTGACTGGGTCTGTGGTTACACAGTGTCAGAAACTTGTTAACTATTGTCTCTATGGGATTACGAGTCAGCCTGCCAAATCACAAAAGCAAAAGCAACAGGTGGACAAGGAAAAAAAAAATCATGTTACACACCCATGATGCCATAGTCGTGAGTAAGGAGTGGAAAAAACAGTTAGTGGGGTAAGTGCTCCAGGTGTTTACATAATTATGACACCGTGTGAATCATATCAGCAGATGAAAATATCACTAATTAGCAGTTTAAAAAAAAACAAAAAAAAAAACTTGAACCAGTTAGTCCTGGTAATTAAAAAGTATTATGTACCATCACAGAGTTAGAAACTGACAAACATGGAGAAATTTCCAAAAGTCCTATGATTGAACACTGTGCATTATCACTATGCTGTCTTCTTCATCGACTGTATCATTTGTCTAAGTCACCACAATTAAAAACAGATGGATAGAGACAAATACAGATAGGACTGCATGCCCAGAATTGATCATTTCCATCCCTGTAATGGTCATCATTAAACTGAAGCATGAGATTGTTGATCAAGAATCAGAGGACAGATTTCTGTTCATCTCTCCTAGGATTGTTTTCATGCAAACATACCCTGATCTTACGAACAAAGGTGCAACAGGGAATAGGCTCAATTTGCTTTAGAGAGGGGAACATGAATGCTACGCCAACCTGTCTGTTCACCATGGGTGGCTGCTGCAGCAGAGGCTTTTGGAAGGGAAATGCACAGTTAGGAGAAACAATACTTACTTAACTGATTCAACAAAAACATAAAACAGTGTGATTGGTTTACATACAGGATGCAGGGGCAGGAATTCTGGATGAACGCAGTCGAGCCTCATACTTCTATTGAAGAAATGAGCAGAGAGACAAAGGAAATAGTTGCTGAGTAATGAGCACGTCAATAATTGAGCTCACACACAACTGATTCCAGCTCCCAGCCTGCATGTATTAACCAGTCAGCCCAACTACTGCTAAATTAGGCAAAGGTTTTTTCTTCCATCTTCTAAGAACCATTGAGTTTACCAAGGCCTATCACACCTGTCATTTTTTTTCCAGATCACTGAACTGTGAGGGCATTATCAAGCCCAATACTGACAGGAGAAATATGAATGATGAGTCTATGCTCTGTTTACACTGTGTAGTACAAGTAATTTCCACCAGCCTGGCTGTGTGTTCAATACAGACTCCGAATGATACTGATAATAAATACAGAATGCACACGCAAGCGGTCTCATGTACTCATAGAAAGGGAAAACACATAATTATGAGTAAATAATTCTTGCCTTCTCTGGGGAGGGCGCTGCTGGGGTGACAGCTTTGGTGGTGAGTGAGTTGACGTGATCCCGCAGCTCTGGATTGAGCGCACACAGCTCTTTCAGCTCAATCTACACAGCAAAGACACACATGGGTAGAAAATAGTTTCAATCAATTCCTGACACCAACAAAAGCTCAGTAACAAACTCTTGACTCTGTGCTGACGACAACTGAGGAGAAAAGATTAGGTGGAGCAGAAATGCCCAAGGTCAGCTGCCTGAAAAACTCTGATGGTACAGTTTTAAAGTACTTAGGGAATTATTGTCATGGAAGTTACAGTGTCCACTACGACAGTGTGCTGTTTTTTGAACTACTAACCTCCTTCCCTCGGCATATGTCCCTCTCATGCCACTCCACCATGATTGTGGACTTGACGCCATCGACAGATTTTACAGTGGCGAGATGAACTCGGCCTGGTTCACAAATAGAGACACCGCCTGTCAGACTTTAAAGGCCGACATGACAGCCAACTTTTAGCATAGATTATAAATAACGACGACTCACCGTCACTCCGGCTAATTTGCACCGAAAGCCCGGTGAGGAGTCTGGAAAGGCTGGCCTCCATTTCAGCAGCTCACTAACGTTACTTGAGCTCGCTCAGGTAACCTGACTTAACGGACAGTAAAACAACACAAACAGTCGAAGCCAAAACGCTGTCGTTGTCACTTTGAGTGTGTAGTTTCCGTTTTGTTTAGTTCATAAACGAAGCTAATGTTCGTGGGTTAACGTATTTGTCCTCCGTCTCGCTGCAAAAAAATAAAAAAGAAAAAGAAAAAACAACCCATCGAGATAAAAAAGCAAACCAACGCCGCCGAAGATTTAAATTGACGCTATTTCCGGGAATGGGAGAATTTGATTGGTCGTGCGCGTCCCTCTTCTTCTACTTTGGTAATGGACGTAGATTGACTTGAACGTTATACTATATCGCCACCTCTTGGATCTATTAGTAACAGCCGTAGTCAAATAATAATCACTGCTTTAGCACTTACCCTTGTTGGTATTCCCTGTAAATTATTTCATCCCACACAAAATTTCCCTTTCCCTGTAAGGATCCCGCAGTTTTGTCATTTTTGGCCCATTTTCTACAAAATATGTATGTATGTATGTATGTATGTATGTATGTATGTATTTAAATTTTATATTTGGGCAAATATATTAAAGCTCTATAGGGTTTGAAGAAAGAAAGAAAGAAAGTGAATCATGTAATCTCGCTGAAAATATAAGACAGTCTCATATTAAAACATGTAAACGAAATTAAAACAATAAAGTTTTAAAACACAGCTGTGTGTTAAAATGACGCATTTTAAAAAAATCCAGTTTAAACATGTGTGTTTGTTAGCGTTATTAACATGTTTTTGTATAATGAGCTTGGCATCAAGGAATTTGGTACAAAAAGGTAAATGCAGGTTCTCGATAGTGGCAGTAATTCCAAACATATCCACTAGGGGGAAACCACACACTATTAAATCGCAGCGGGGACCCTCCACGGCACAAGACACTGCTGAGAGCGTACAGTGTGTGTGACTGGTCTTCGTCGGCTGAAAACAATAACACACTTAGCCTACTAAGAAATAGCCTACCATGTCCTCACAATCACATGTTGGTACATCATCAAACTAAATATCTCAGGGTAAGAGGCTGAAAAACGAGGAAAAAATGCACGTGACACATGTTTATCAGCAGAAAACGAGACATTTATCCTGAAAACCTTAGAGAGAGCTGCGTGAATTGTCACAGGGGACGGAAAACACAATAAGTGATAGTGAAATTAAATTTTGTAGTCATCAAGGCGGATGTGAGATGTTGTGTTACAATGTCACTCCCATCAGATCCAGTCGGTGGCGGCATTACGGAGCAGTGGAGTCCATCTGACGTCAAGGGCGAGGAAGAGGGGAGGAAAAAGCGCGACCAATCGCTTTATTCCGCACCAGGATACAGCGCCTGTTCAAATTTTTGGCCGGTATTCAAAAAACACAGCTCTCTAATAGGTGGTGACCTAATAATTTGTTGGTTGAGTGAAGAGATTTGGTCTATCCAAATGATCATTCTAAATTTAATACATTAAAAAAATGATTTAGCAGTTTCTGTGGGGGAAAAAGCACATAGTAAGGAACTGAGCTTTGTTACACTTTATTTCTAAAAAAAAGAATCATTTGAATAAATACCTGTGCAGGCAAAATATCATATCTTTGATTCAGCTATATTATCATTAATGACTGGATTACTGATTTCATATTACGATGACTACATCTCAAGACCCACAGCAGGTTGTCTTACACCACACTCAACTCATCCTACCCCATTTTCAATTTGCACATCATTTAGTATAACTGCAAAAATTTCAATAACAATACATAAGTGTGGTTTTTACATAACATTTTTTTCTTATTTGTGTAATTTAAGCAGTGCACTGTTACCTAAGTATGGAGCGCAGACATTGCTGACTAACAGGTTGATTGAGTCAGACAGGTCTCAGCAGTTTGAGAGTTAATTTGTTTAGTTTGGTGTATTTGTCTTTCTCCCCTCAGGTGTATTTTAGTCTGGCTAGCTTTTATTATCCGGTCTTCAATTGGTTAAGTCACTTTGTTCTGTTCAGACTCATGTTGAGCTGTCTGTTTTGTTGATCACACTTTTTTCTGACCCTTCATTTATTTATTGTAACTATCTTCCTTGCACTACTGGTTTTGCCACCCTAGTTTGTTAAATTTTGGGGGTAAAAAAAAAACCCTTGATTTTTTTTTTTATTCTGGCTTTCTGTATTCTCAGCTTGGTCACTGAGACATATAAACTATTTAAAATATTTTTATTTTTATATTTGTGTGTATGTGTTCATTAAACTAAGGGGCAGTATATCCTCTTTTTTTTAGCTATATATATTTCAGTACCATTTTACAATAAGACTACCCTTGTAAAGGGTTTGTGAGGAACTAAACGGAACAAATGGTGAGTCTGGAACTTCAGCTCATTAAAGTATATTAGTATTTTAGACATGTAGGACCCACTGACACATGCAAGTGACCCATTGTGGTTCATGTCCCATCTTTTAAGAAATGCTGTCATATCGGCCTATACTAATCTTATTATGCAAATATGATTTCAAACAGTGAAATCATTCAGTTAGCAGCTTATTCATATTTGATCTCTACCACCCACACCCAGTTCTCATAACCAGCTAAGTTTGGGGTTGGAATTTATGTGATGCTGTTATTGTGGCATGTAAGATGGCACAGCACAGCATTTTGTCAAGTGAAGAGAATGCGTGAGTAAGTAAGTAAGAGCATGAGTCAGGAGTTACAGTTTGGTTAACACACTGAGGAAAGATTTTTTTTTTCCAGTTTTATTGTATTGTATTGTATTGTATTGTATTGTATTTGATGTTATTTTGCCTCCCTATTGTATTTTCATCCATGTATTGTTTGCCTCGCTTTGGTTTATTCTGCAAACTGCGTTGACCTAACATCCTGTATGAAAAGTTTGGGTTCATGTATCCTCAAACAATTTCTTATAACAGAGCTTTGCCTAAATTATAATCCCCAATGTCAATCTCTGTGAACATAATTAAGACTCCAGAGCAGTAGGGGGCGGTGATGCACCTTCATGTTGGCTTTAAACGCCAAGAACAAGAAGACGGACGCGAGGAGGGGAGGAGCGGTGCGCAGGTTTTTCACACTCGGGTTTATCTCCAGCCATGACTGAGTGAGGAAACAACCCGGAACGGAATGGCGATGAAGAGGTTGCGGTTTTCACTCCTTTTCTTGGGAGTTTTCTCGCTGTACTGCGCCACGTTGGCCGACAACAGTGGCGTGAAGAAGATGAAGATGCAGTTTGCGACGGGACCCCTGCTCAAGTTTCAAATCTGGTGAGCAAGAGCGGAAAAATACGGCGAGTCATTGTCAGGCTAGCTCAAGTGGAAGCTAACCGCCGCGCAGGCCGAGCACTGGAATACAAGTCAACAAACATTAAAGGTCGCTGTGTGTCTTGTTAAAACGCTGTAGTCTGTCCATTTGAATCACACCCTCTCTAGAGACTCAAGGTCAGTCGCTGTCACTTTCTTGTGAAGCGTTATCTGACATAACGTCGGATAGGGCGGTTGCAAACACGGCCCTGCTTCCGCTGTCGAACCGACCAGCCAGTAAAATTCAATCAGTGTCGTCTCGTGTGAGTTTAGCCACCGGTTGGATTAACCTGTAATCCCATTGTGAGGAATGGGATTACTTCGAAAGCTGGCGAGCTGCTGCGGTCGTCGGAAACCATTTGTTGTGAATGCCTGTCGATTTGGTAAAGAAAATACATTTTAGAGTCCCGAAGCGTTACCGCTCGACTCGTCCGTCTGATCCATTTGTTTCCCATTGAAATGTTCACTGAGATCAATCCCTCTCAGGTGGCTGTTAGCTGATCGAGTGACACATGTATCATAAATGGATCATCATTAGGTGTGCCAGTATTTGTCCGACATGAGCCGGTTTTAATTGCGTAAAGCCAAAGTACCGAGAGCTCACTACAGATTCCCCTGCAAAATACAAACATTAAAATTTACTAGGATAGAGGAAGATTATTACATAATAGGCGTGCCATTTAATACTGCAAACAGTAGCTTTGTGGATCGTACCCATGTCAAATTCACCATTGGACTCGAAGAAAACCTCTTAAGTCCACAAATGAGTTAATGCCCATAATCAAGGCGCCATTAACTCATATTTGCATTGGAGTCTGTTGTGATCTTCTCTTCCACACAAACTCGAAGAGGTATGAAGGTGGGCAAGCACAAGCCAGAATATTAAGTATGTGCTGCTAATTGTAATTTTGCACATTATTAAAACGCGTGTGACAGAATACCAGTCAGAACAAAAGATCTTCATATAACAGTGGCATTTATTCTCAAAGTCAAGTTCAGATTCTGTGTCTCAGAGGACTGTGTTGCTGTGCCAGCTATTGTTGCTGTCAGCCTTGTGTACTGTCCACTGTCTCTTTCTCTCTCTCTCTCTAACCCTGTGTTTGCCTTCACTCAGCATTTCCTGAGGGTACAAGCGGGTGTTTGAGGAGTACACGCAGGCCTTGTACCAGCGGTACCCAGACATCCGCATCGAGGGAGAGAACTACCTTCCTCTACCCATCTATCGGTAGGAGAGAGATTCTTTACTTTTCATGCTAATAAATCACATAGGGATTGTAACCATGCGATTGAATCAGCCAAAAATTTGCCTATGAATGGCTGTAATATGACTTAAGAAACCACATCCTGCTGCATTTTGTATATCTGGCTATTGTTCTGCCCTGATTTCTCAATTCTGGTGAAAGGTGAATCATGTTTTGAAATCTTGTATTTATAAAATGAAAGGGTGGTTCAATACAGTAGCTAAATTGAAGTATCCCTTGTTTTGGTTGAGCTGCATCATGAGATTTAGAATGTTGTCCATAGGCAATATCAATTTGAATACCTTTTCTAGACAAAATGATCTAATGGGATACAAGTAACTTTTGTTTTGTCACTAAGGTATTTAATTTTACTAATAACAGCTCCCACAATATCCCATCACCTCCTTATCTGTTAACACTGGGTTTGTCCTTGTATACCTGTCCACCTGTAAAGAACTATAATACAGCCTGTATGGGTTTTAATGTGTGCTGTTTAATATATATCAGCTATTGAGGGGCAGTTTTTATATAGACAGCACATACAATGCAAGCCTTGATTTCTGTTTTTATATAAACAAATCACACAATTGTTACTTTTCTCATCAGTACAGTAAACAGGATGAAAAGTAAACCCCCATCACAACTCTGAAGTCGATGTGATCCCTCCCTATGTAATTTGTGGAAAAAATCATTCTATTTTGCACACTGTAATGCTGTGTTACATTCTCAAACAATAGAGATTAGATTCTTAATACTGATGAAATTCATATTTCACTAATCTTGTTAAAATTAAGTTTAATGGGCAGCTAAGGTATTCATAACTGGGAAACATTTTTAGAGGCCCATGGTGCACTCAGGCTAAAGGTCAGTTCTGGGTGAATGAGGCTGCTTTGTGATTATTGGTGCTGTAGTCCCAAGTGTTGTGGTTAAAGGTACAGTTGTATCTGTGTCATTGAGACCCCCAAGGTCCTCATCAGTTGAACTCTTAATAAACACACTAGAGATTAGGCTATTACACGATGGAGACTGTATCATTCCCCGGGCTCCCAGTTCTCCAGACCTTTCCTGCAGTATGGGCTTATCCATCTGGGGCTTATTCAGTTGAACAAGAGTGACCTCTTAAGTTTTAAGGATAACAGCCTGAATCCATTTGACAGTAGTAAAGGCTGTCGTTGTTGCTTTCTGATTTGCCTTGCAGTCGTGTTTGTTTCCATTTGTTCAGAATAAGTGTTGGCAAATATTAAACTCTTTGTTTTGTAATTGCTGCAGAACACTTGTAAACATTGTTTGAATTAATTATAGTTATTTGTTACAGTCATTCCTATCACAAAGTTACTGCTTATCATCAAACAGATTTAAAAATTAGTTCAAAAAGCTCAAACATATATTTACTAGTGAGCTAGGGGTGGAGTTGATAAAGCCATTTGAATTTTGTTATTAAGGGAAAATTTGCCTTCCTTTTTTTTGAATGTTAAGTTACAGTCAGCTTAATTCAAATCTGGTTATTTTGGTGCCAGAAGTTCTCCAGTTCATTGAACATCACCAGCCAAAGGTAAACTAGATAAAAGATCAGATATCTCAGTTCCATGCCTAGCCCTCTAGTAAATGTATGTGGAAGCTTCAAACTAATTTCTAACCTACAACATGGCTTGTCCTGTCCAGAAACCAAAAATGAAATAGGGCCTCTTGTTGTTTTCCCACAGACACATTGCTTCCTTCCTGTCTATGTTCAAACTGCTGGTGATTGGGCTGATTATCATCGGCAAGGACCCGTTTGCCCTCTTTGGTGTGCAAGCCCCAGGCATCTGGGTTTGGGGCCAGGAGAATAAGGTACAGACATTCCTGGAGTCATGACAAACAATACTGCTTTGATCCTGTGTTGTGACACGCAGTTGCTTGACATGTAAACGCACATGAGAGGATGGAGTCCGTGTGATGTAACTGCATTTGCCCTGCATGTGATCATTTTCAAGCCATTGCTTAGTTAATGTCGCACACAAATGTGGGTTGGGAAAAAAAGAGTAATGTGTACTTGGCGAACATAAGTGTAGCTGTATTTCTATTACAGAGCATACACACCAGCAAACACCTCAGGCCCATGGGATTTCATTAGCCCTTAATTTAGGGTTTTCTAGGGTGTGCTGTTGAGTATTGCATTTGTCTCACGGCTTTTATCTCCAAGGTTACAGACAATGCCAAGGGCACAGAGGGAACAGCCTGCAGCTAATAATGTTGTAAATCTGAAAATAAGGAAGTGAACCAGAGACTTGAATGGCACATGGCTGCGAAAATGTGTTTTTGAGAGCCAGACAGATGATCAACAGAAAACCTTCCAGTTAAATACAGATTAGATATTGATTACCTTGCATTTATTATCAATAAAGATGCTGCTCTTCCCTTACCTACATCACCCCTTGTGTGGACACAGCACTGTCTCCAACTGTGTGTTTGTGTATGCATTTTAAGTAGAACTTTAACCAGAACACCACATTCCTCGTAAGTCTGACCCTGTTGCTGTAATATTTTAAGACTGCTAGTTCTGTTGGGTTGGGTTTTCTATGGGCTTTCACTTGCCTCACTGAGCACAGTGCAAGAAAAAAATGGACGCATTATTAGGGTGTGTTTCATCCACATATCTTTGTGAATTTGCACCTAAGAAAACATGAACAGAAAAACTTTGACAAAAAAACAAACAAACGTTTTTTACCCTTGACTTAGTTAGTTATCAGCAACAAGAGAAAAACAATGAAGGTGAATGAAAACAGATTATTTGAAGGAACAATGACGTAACTGGGTCTTTTGATGTGTGCTTCCACTCTATCAAATGACAACAAAGACAGTTGTTGGCTAGAGCATGTGTTGTGAGTGGATGGATTTTTAATTAACCCATGTAAAACCAGTTGCATGCTGTTCAGAATTATTTGCAAAGTGTAGATGATGCAAATGCGTGTTGATTTACATTTTCTTCTGCCAATTTTTTTTTAAACATGTGCTTAATGTATGCCCATAATTTGACTAGAAATTAAGCTATGGTCAGATGACAGGAGCTGAACAAAAACCTATTCTCTATGTTGAAGTTTCTAACTTGACTTCTGCTTGTTTCAGATATATGCCTGCATGATGGTGTTCTTCTTCAGCAATATGATTGAAAACCAGTTAATGTCAACAGGAGCGTTTGAAATCACATTAAATGGTGAGACTTATTCACGGTCGAGACGGGCTGTGTTGTTGATATTTAATTGCTGTTATGACAGTGCAGTACCTACATTTGCCATTACTAAAGATTTCAGTTTGCTGGCATTTTACAGACGGAGGTTGTTTGATTACAGTCATTAATCATTTGCCTGCAAATCATTTTTGTGTGAAGTACAATTTCATGGAGTACTGGTAGTGAAAAAGTACAGCAGTTCCGTGTAAATGAAGACATTGAAGATTTGTTCAATTTCTGAACTATGTGATTGGTATCAGGATCAAAGTCAAAGCCTGTGGCTTAGCAGCACCACCATTGGAATTTTGGGGAGATATAATCGAATACAGTGAGCTACATATTTTTTGTTTCCATAGATGTGCCAGTGTGGTCCAAACTGGAGTCAGGTCACCTGCCTTCCATGCAGCAGCTGGTGCAGATCTTGGAGAATGAGATGAAGATGAACGTTCACATGGACACAATGTCACACCACCGCTCCTAACCCTACTCTCCTCCTCCCGGCTGGAGCCAAAGGCCCCTCCATGCAAGTGCAGTAGTCCTCTCAGTGGCTATTTTTCGCCAAAGCCATTTAATAATAATACATTATGAATATGAGCCCTCGGGCTGAAGTTGTATTCTTTTTTTCTTTTTTTTTCATTTGTTATTTATAAGAGCCAATTTCTCATGTTTAAGATTTGCTTTCATTCTGTCTGCTTGTCTAGGTTTGAGGTGGGTTTCTCACAGGGCTGTGAAGTGATGTTTATGAAGGTCTGTGCTGAAGGCAGGAAGACTGCTAGCACAGATTGGATGTCGCCATCACTCCTCACCATGCCCCTTCGAGACGTCCCTCCCCTGACGCCAGAGTGGGATCCATGGCAATACTGCCGGCCATTCTGTCATTTTGTTATACTATTCAAACTACTGCAGAAGTCATTCTGGTGCAACATTTGGTATAGGCTTACAACAGTCCTGTGGACATCAGTGGTTCCATAAGGAGAGATTTAACATTGATTCTTATAGTCTTTAACTTGTTGCATATAATTGATCCATGTGAATAAAAATCATGTCATTTTTGCCACTGAGCCATTATGTATAATTTAACTTTTTTTTTTTTTTTTCCTGAAGTAGCTTAGCCTTATGTAGAAAACACAACAGTTACATTATGGTCATTGTCATGAAATTAACATTGGGATATTGTGTCTTGATATGATTTCTGAATTCTAATTTTTATATTTGCATAGCTCAATGGAAGCTAAGATTAATAAAAAGTATAGTAAGTATTTCACTGTGAAGCTGTGGTGTTTCTTTCGCCAGTGCGTTCTGCCATGATCAGGTTTACTCATTGATGTACTGGAATGAAGCGATGTAAATTATTTCCTTGTTAACGGTTCGTAAGATAATAGGCATTGAGGTAAGTGAGGTTACAGCTTTCACCAGTTCTGTGGTCAGACTGTCTTGCTTTAACCTCAGTAAAGGTAACAAAAGTGGAGAATAACAAAGTCTGATAAATGGCTTGTCTTTTATTTTATGCTGATCAGTTGCTGCCCTCTGACTTTTCTTCAATGTCCCTGATGAGCTTTAAAAGAATTTAACAGGGGCCCTGGTGGTGCTCGTCTGAAATTACTCACCTACAACTGAGAATGGGCTTTGTCGCCCCACAGTGGCGAGGGAACGCACCCTCATTTACAGGGAAGCAGATGAGTGGGTCTTTATTGCTGCACAAATGGTTCTTATTTTTACATAAAATGGAGCACCACAGATGAAATCCCATGAAACATGAGATAATTCAGCTTTTTCATCTTAGACACACACTTGGCTCATTGTCTTAGTCTCTCTGATACTCTGCAGACCAAGGGTAAGTCAGTGCAGTGCCATGCTGAGCTCAGAGGGCACATGATAACCTTGGCTGGTGTGTTTCAAGATTTAATTGTACTGTTGCAACGAGACCCATGAACGCAAACGCTGTGTAATGTTTCCAGGTCTCTAATATTCTGAAGCATTCCAGATCATGGCTTTAAACAAAGATTTGATGCAGGGCCAGAGTCTTATCCAGACAACCAGATTGAAATCAAGATGTGCTTCTTGTGGAGCCATCTGCTCCACCTAATGTCATCAGGAAGACTGGAGGCCACACACTGATCTAATTCACTGACAAATGAATCAAGTGCAATTATAATATAAGACTGAAACATACACTTGAATTATAATTCAAGGTAAGAAATTATGTGGGCATAATTTAATCTATATGTAGGTTTAACTAAATTACTTGGGTCATTTGTACTAACTTAATGCATTTAACATTTTTGTGATCTGAACAATTATAGATGTTATGAACGAATGACCATTTCTGTATTAATAACTGACAGTTTCCCCTGGCGATACCACACTGTAGATAGTGAGTGATGCTTTACGCGATCTTAAATGCATTTATTCTTCATGACCTCAGTGTGATAAGTAGATCAACTTGCTGATCCACGTGACGTGATCCCACTCAGTGTCCAGTGCTACATCACAGGCAGTCCTTGAGGCATCTGTGGATTAAAGCTCTTTCTGTCTCACTCATTTCAATGATGTCACTGACCTCCAGTAGCCTTTGGATTCTGATACCAAGACAATGGACTCGTGTGGCTTTCAAAGGTCGCAGGTTAGAGGGCGTCCTCAGGCATTGGTGAAGACGCTTAAAGGCTTGATGGACCCTAATCTTCCCGGCCAACAGAAACAGCTCCTCCTTGGTTATGGATGGTCCTGAAGCAGGCTTATCTCTTCGACAATCTCCCTAATATTAAAAAATATAAATATTCTTCAAAATTATTATTTTTTTTGCCTACACATATTTGCAAAAATCAGTCAACTGAAAAAAAAGATGATTCAGTGGTACCTTGACACAGCAGGCACCCAAACTGAACTTTGCCTGTTGGCCACATGCCAGAAAGGAGAGAAACACTTGTTGCTCTCCCAGGACTCGGACCCCGATGCATCTGTTGAGGGACAAGAAGACCGGTTGCAAGGGCGTGGGAACGAGGCCCGGGCCACTCCAGCTCCACCGGCGAACTCTTGCACCTGTCTCATCCAAACACTGACCACCTGATCTGTTTAAGCTGAGCCTGCAACATGTAAACTGTAGCTTCAGCAAGAAGGATGGGTTCCTCACATTCAACACGCGACCATGCAAAACACATAATTATATTTAGACCACAATCATTTTTATCATTTTAAGTCTTGAAATATTGTTTTTCTAAAGCCAAATGACAAAAATCGGCCAATGGGGTGATGTAACCCCACTTGTTTCCAATGCTAATCAGCTTTTTTCCATATTTCTCTTGAATCATGTATCATTTTCTTGATACTGGTAGGATGATCTGCCTTATTCTGCCATGTTTTAACATATTTTTATTTGTTGCCAGAAAAATAAAGGTGAAACCGCAATGGAAAGAAGTGGGATTATCTGGCAGATTTTTTAACTTGTTTTAAGAAAAACTAAAAATACAGCAAAACATGCAGCAGTGGCTATAAACACTGAGCATTAGTCTAATTTGTAATTTTCTCAACAATATGAAAAAAATGTGTAGGACCACCAGTCACATTTATTGTCAGAACACAGCTCTTACCAGATGATACCATTGCTGTGGTAGCATGTTGCCCTGCCACTGGACTGGAACACAGCCCTGATTGGTTGTTCAGGAGCATGGCTGTCATCATGCACAATGCAGGCCCTTCCCTTCCCTTCAGTGACAATGACAACCAGGGCCAAGAGGCCAGACGGATAACTGTGACCAAGATGATAAGGATGGGAACATCCACTTCAGAATACATTTTGATACCTGTCATATATTCTCTCATTGTTCTCATGATTACTGATATATCCTCCTTTTGTCTCCCTCAAAGGCACCTGAAGGTCTGAGCACACACAGAAACCCAAGAAACATGAAGTTCCCTCTGAATGGATACAAGACTTGAGCGGAGCCATCAGGGAACAATATAAGAAACTTCATCCCGTTGGCATAATACTTGTGTAGTAGGCTGGCTCCCTCCTGTAAACACACAAACATTAATACCAAAAGATGACATGTTTAAATGTCTGAATGTTTTTGTTTGTTTGTTTGATTGATTTTTAGTTAACAATGCTGACTATTACAGGATGTTACTATGAGATTAAAGTACAATTGAGAGGAAGTATTTAGCTTCTGCATAGATCAGACTTGGTGTGACCACATGGTGGCACTATACTGTACATGCATCTGCAAAGTTGTGTGCAGAATTGGGTTTCTTCTATTCAGAGCAATTCTGTCACTTACATTGCCTCATGGGTGCTGACAAATTTTAGCAGTAACTTTAAGTGGTCATGAAAGTCAATTGCATGCAATATACCATGGTGTATTTAGAAAAATAGCCCTACATAATTCAGATTACAATATATACTGATTATAGGTTGAAAGTGAGACATTCTGTTGTTGTTGTTTTTTTATCATAGATCTTTCCCTCCCCACTCCCATGTAATTATTAAGAAAATAACTGCCAATGGCCAATAACCCGATTAGCTTTACACAGTTTTGAAAGTAGTGGATATGCCAGTCTGCCTGTTATTTTTAAAAGTTTGGACAGAGGTTGGAAATTCTCAACACTGTGGTCATTTCAATGACAGTGCCCTTAATTTCTGCTGTCACTGACTCATCCTTGTTTTCCAAGGTAGTACATGGACAGACAGCAGGGCTGAGCTGCATACACAAAAAGCCCATTTTCCACTTTTAGTCATGACCTTTAGGAAACATCTGGGAAGGTGAAGGTAATTTGTACCTGATGGTGAGATATGCCAAAGTGAAGTGGCTCATGGTCACAAACACTGACCACCTCTGTCTCTTTTGTTTTCATGCAGTCCTCAGCGCTAGGAAACACAGTCCAGCCACCGTTTCCTGGAGCGTAGGCAGAGAGCTGGTAGCTTATCTTTGATGCTGGAATATCAGAGCAGTAACACAGAACAAATGGTTAACTATCTGTCTAAATGCTAATACACAAATATTTATAGTCACATGTTTTTGTATTGCTCCTCACTCCAGAAGCCTTACACAAGATGTCAGTGTTAGCAGGGCAGAAAATAGATAATCTGCATGCCAGTTGGTTCATGTTTGTTTATCATGACTGAATGAGCAGAGCTGAATCTCAAGCTGAGTTACCATGTGTTGCTCACTATGTAGCTACTCACAGGTGTCTGCAACAGGTGGGTGGGTTGACATCTCCATGTAGATGCTATCTTGCTCAGGTTTTATAGGAAGAAGTGGACTAATATTCAAAAGAAAGATAGGCACATTGTTAACCGTTGTTAGTTTGTACCCCACTGTCCACCACTGCCCTCCCTAACTTGGGATGCTTTTGAGTTTCTTGCATTGATTTATGCTTCTCTCTTTGCTTACACTGCTCTTTAATTGTTATTGCTGATCTTATTTTTGTTTACTCCTTTACAAAGTGCTGCAGATGAAGAAAAAAAACTGTCACAGAATCCAAACAAACATACAAACATGCAACCTAACCAATTCTAAAAATATACCAATGAACAATACAAATCAGTAAAATGGATCTCACAGAAGCAAACACATGCTATCATTATTATTATTATTATTATTATTATTATCATTATTGTTGTTGTTGTTGTTGTTGTTGTTATCATTATCATCATTATCATTATTATTTTGTATCACAAGCTAACTCTGTAATGACACTTGAAATTTGTGCTTGAATCCATTTAATAACTTAATACCTGTATTCCTTTAGCTCCCTGCCCTGGAGGAGCAGCTCCTCAAGCTCTGTGGTTGGCGTGTTATCTACTGGTATTGGAGTGCCAATCCCCAAGGCACATCCTGCCAGAAGCAGACGTCTCTGATGCAACAGCATTGCACATAGCTGCTGGTGCTGGCCACAACAGAAGAGCGTAACTGTCTGAGAGATGGAGAGAAAAAAATGAAACACAGGGAACAAAATCGAAAGTACTCCAGTGTTGCAAGATGGTCAGCATCATGTGTGTTATAACTGGGAACTTGTGGCCCACTTCCACCATCAGCCTCACCTCAGGATCTTCTGCCCATGTTAGATCCAGTGAAGGCTTTGGTATCTCTCCACAGTACTCACACTTTACTGGGGACTCGGTCAGATGCTGGGGCTAAAAAACACAGTTCAACATAGCTAGTCAAGAACATAAAACCACATCACTGCACACAGGAATTTACAGCAGAACTGAACAGTCTGGTGTGGTTACCTCTGGGAGAATAGACCTCAGCTCAAGAGTTGGGTTGTCTGATTCCCGATTGTACTTCAAGACTCCTGCCGCTCTGGAACAACGGGTAAGTAGACCACCAACAGACTGTAAATGGTGCTCCTGCATCCTCTTTCCAAACGCAGAAAAAAATCCAGAGTAAGTAACCCTTAGATGCATAAGTGGGTCAAAAATGACCTGTTGACCATGACCATGTTTGTTGTTTTTTGCAATACCATTGCAATAACAATACCATCTTTTCATGTTCTAGGTATTGCTCAAAAATCTTGCTTTTCACACTGTTCCATCAAATTGTTTATCTACTTTTCATACTTTTTAAGGAAAAAGATGTTTTGTATTACTATCCTTAGTTTCCATAAGTGGTCAAAAATGACCATATGCATTTGCTATAATATAACTGTTATTCACTAACAGGTATGGTCACACAAATAACCATATCGTAAAATTATAAATCATTGGTATGCACACCAAATATGTTTAGTTAATATAGTTTGGCAAAAAGCGAAGAAAAAAATCAGCATAAATTATTAAAAAAAAGAAGAGTGTAGGCTCCAATCACTTATACATCTAAGGGGTAAATAAACAGCTCGTTGATAAAAGACCTATATGGGACAGTGTCATTATTAATTTTGTATATGATCTGTAATATATAACAAATTATATAT
>OMLB01019059.1:0-21389 GCA_900302555.1 Myripristis jacobus
GTTCAGGTCCAAAACGACAAATTGTGCTCGACTGACAGACGTCATGTTTTCACAGTCTGGATGCTGTAAATTTTACAACTCTGGAATTTTGGGTGAAATTTTCCCCAAAGAAAAATGGATCTGTAGCTTTTAGGACCTGAACTCTTGAGCGGCTCGTCCACGTCCGGATCCGTTTCAGCGAGTTCCTGCACAGCTCTGCACAGCAAGAGCAGGTCTGGAAACTAGACTGATTTTTTTTTTCCAGGTCTTGGATAGTTTGGAAACTGCATAAGAAGCCTGGAAAACTGTGTTCTGTCCCAGTAGACACGACTTTGCTTTTTTGTTGGAGCCGTATGATAGCCCAAGTATTGTGATATCTGTTGTGAAGAAAACTTTAAATGAATATTATACCCATATAGTACCATATTTATATCAAGAACTGAGTGTGCGCTGCCTTCAGTCGCCGATGAAGAAACGCCTCACTCTTGTGGCCATCTCTGGTCCAAACACACAAAAAGAGGCTCCACACTTTCAGCAAAACTCTGTCAAAGTTTATCTAGTCATGTTATGTATGTTTGACAATTTTGTGTTCTGTTGCGTTGTGATTTTTTTAAACTTTAGTTAGGTGGAGGCTTCAGATGAGCCAACTGCCTCTCCCTGCACTGGATGTTATTTGCTCTCTTATATTTTAAATTGTGCAAAACTAAAACTAAAAGTACAGAAGTTCAGTTTACAAAGCTCACACTCATCATGCTGCATAATCCAGATCTCCAGGGTGCGGCTGCATGTTTATGCTGCTGTGTGACTTAAGTCAGACTGAAATCATTTACTACCTCTGTGTGTTTGAACCACACCAAGTCAGAAAACCACGGGCGCCACCACAGTCGGTGTTTTGCTGTCAGCGCTCTGTCCGAAAACTGAAAACTGACTGAAACTGACTGGCTGAAAATCTACTTACAATGCAGTTAAAAAGTATAAAAGTTAATGTTTTCTGACTGTGCACGATCTGAGCGGCCATGACGATGAGACATCAGAGCTTTAAGAGGTCTGAGAAACTCTGTGAACCCAAGTTCCGAGTTACACCTGAACGCAGCATCGGTCCTTCCAACATACACGTTTTTACATACACATGCCCTGTGACGGGGAAGTTCTGACCATAAAACTAGATCCTGGAGATTTGGATTATCCAGCAAGACATGTGTGAGCTTTTTGCTGTTGATCCGTTAAATTATGCACTATTTTTCCCACTGGATAAAGACGGCTGGTGTTTTATGATAAATGAGTTCACCATGAAGACATGGGAATAAAACTTGTCTTCGTCAGGGACTGAAAGCAGTACACTTTGAGTATCTGATACAAATACCATCCATTATGGGTGAAATATCCCCTTGTGTCCCAGATAGTGCCAGTGGAAGCAGCCAGGTGCACTCGAGGTTTGAGGTCTGGGAAAAGTGTGGAGCTGAAAAGCAGAGGAGGTGCAGGAACCCGGCTGACGCTGATCAGGGATGAGGACACATGGTGGAAGAAGCTGCAGAGCAAATCATCACCTATCACCTGTAGAGGTTTGCTGAAAAAAATCATTTAGCATAACAGAATATGTTGGCGTGATCATTCCCCACCCCGCGCCCCATGAGATTTTATAAAATCCCTTTTAGCTTCTTGTGTGCGGCGTCCTGTCCGTCCAGAGCGAACACGCCGCGGTACACAACAGTTTGAAGACGACAGAAAAATAAATTACCCTCCATTTCTTTAACACGACCTACGACCTAGGCTCCCTCTAAAAACCGTTGCTAATAATTTACTATTTATTGAATCCATAGATCACTTCTGTAGAATTGCACACAGTGAGATGAGGTGACAGTTTGTCAGGAGGCTCTGTGATTCTGGTAAAGTCCTGCAGGTGGAGCTGTTCGGGACGCCCCGGCTCAACGCTCTTGTCCGGGTTTTTGTTTTTTGTTTTGTTTTGTTTGTTGGTCCCTCTCCGGCCTCCTCCGTCCCGGCCGTCGTCCTCTGCCGTCGGACCAGAGCTTGGTCCACCGTGGCGGGGCTAAGCATCCCGCTGCGGGGCAGCTGGACGTGACGCCGCGGGGCAGGCGGAGCGTCGCCTCCTCCTCCTCCTCCATCACCTCTTCTGCTCCCAGATCTCGGCCATGTTGAGGTCCAGACGCTCCAGGCTCCTCAGCGCCTGGACGTTCTCCGTGTAGAAGGCCACGTCCACCACCACCAGCCTACAGCCACATGCACAACAGTCAGCTCTTTCAAAATAAAAGCCGGCCCACCGACTTCTGGGCCTCAAAGGTTTTAGTTTCCCTCAACAAAATCCACTGTGCAGGGACTGAGCCTTTACAGTCAGACTGTTTACACATGCCTCATTTCTAATATCTGGATTTATTGTTGAGGTGTGGCCCAATACATTAGTCCATGAAGTGTATGATATATTGACGTGTGTGTGTGTGTTAGCATGTACCCGTGCTGCGGTCCTCCGTCGTTGACCACTCCCAGCCGGGCGAGCTGCCTCTTAAGGTGCATCTTGAAGCTGGCGTTGATCCTCAGAAACAGCATCTGCACACAGGAAAGGGATCGGTCAGAGAGCGTCTTCCTGTCGCTGAGCCTCCCATCAGCATGTGTCTGTGTGAGCCGCCTCACCTGAGTCTGCTCCTCGGGCAGCAGCTCGTAGATGGCCTCGTGCATCTTGGACATCTGCTTGCAGACGTTCCGGAAGCAGGCGGAGGGCATCGGAGCCTTCACCTCGTACTGCTGCAACAATACAGATTTTACCCAGAGTGCCTCACTCTACTGTCACTGCATGCGTCCTGAAGGAGTCAAAGCCCCTGAGCCTGATTGTGTTTGTGCCGTGGAGCTGCACTTGGAATGCAAACTAACATTTAAAAGATTGTCTTTTCTATTCTTTCCTAAAAGTGTCTCTTTACATCCTAAAACTGTACAGAACAACCGTTTAAGGGAACACTCCAACTTTTGGGGCAAAATCCCCTTTTTCTGACTTCCACAGACTGAGACCAGATGTTGGATATTTTCACCTCTGTATGTCCAGTCCACATGATCCACTGTGTAAACCAGACAGCTCTGGAGCTGCTGTAAGCCAGGCTAACAACTCCCATAGACTTCAAGTCTTTGTGCTACGCTAACAGGAAATGCTACCCATATAAACTGACCCACTGGATGTGCAGAGGTGAAAATGGTGTCCAACATCTGGTCTGTGGAAGTCAGAAAAAGGGGATTTTGCCCAGAAAGTCAGACTATTCCTTTAACAACAAACAACAAACTTCAAATTGTATGTTGTAAGTTATTCCTGCAGTTGTTTGGGATGTTCTCACTGCTAATGAGACGACTGAGGTCTTTTCAGGTTATCTGGGCAAAATAAACTGAACAAAAGGACAGAACATTCTACATTGCTCCAATTAAATTGCTCCAAACAGGTTTGGGGCGTTGAAGCAGAAACACGACTGTACCTTGGATAAAGCCTTCTCAAACAGACTGTCCATGATGGCCACCAGTTTAGCTGAGATCTCTGCTATGTGATCGTTGTAATCCTGCAAACACACACACAAGTCAAAAAAAACAGTGAGATGCTGTCAGACTGCAGCTGACTGAGGCTGCAGGCGGTCAGTTTCAGGCCAGGTGATGTGTGAAGTGTGTGTGCTCGAGTGTGTCGGCTCGCCTTGGTGATGTGGTCGAAGTGGCGCAGGACGCTGTACTGCTTGGGCTGCAGTTTGGTCTCAAAGTGAGCTCTGATCACAGGAATGTAGTGAACCACCAGCTGGAGGCAACGGGACGCCAGCGCTGCACACACAAATACACACATCAGAAATACTTTATTGATCCCTGAGGTGACACTGGATCAGCTGTAGTTGCTATGCAACATCACATAAGGAAAAGCAATCTAATTTAACTGTAACTTTCAAATAAAATGATTTCAGTTGCCATTTTATGACATTTTAATTAGAACAGTAACTGATTTATAGCAAGAGAACTGTGTTCAGCAATGACTGGACAAAACTATTTTACCATATGAGACTGCTGATAGACAATAAGAAAACTGTTACTAATCTAAATAAATGCAATCACTGAATTACTGCCCGCCTCTTGCTGTGGTTTTGTATGTTCATCCTACAAAATGTGCTGTGCAGCCAGCTGGGCCCTTTGGTTTCAATGAGAAATCCTCAAAATACTAAGAAAACATTTACAGTGGCAAGAAAAAGTATGTGAACCTTTTGGAATTTCATGGTTTTCTGAATAGATTTGTCATAAAATGTGATCTGATCTCCATCTAAGTCAAGGGTATTGGCAAATATAATGTGTCTAAAATAATAACACAACATTTTTTTGATCTTTCATTTCTTTATTGTGAACAACCAAAAAAAACTCATAGTGCTTGTGGAAAAAGTATGTGAACCCTTGAGTTAATGACTTCAAAAAAGCTAACGGGAGTCAGGTTGTAGCACACCTGGAGTCTCATTAAGATGATGAGTGTGGAGGTGTGGACAACAGCTGCTTTGACTGATAAACCCCCTCACACTTTTGGAGTTTGCTCAGTACAAGAAGAACACGCTTATGTGAGCCGTGCCTCACCAAAAAGAGCTTTCAGAGGATCTACCATCAAGAACTGTTGATTTACATAAAGCTGGCAAGGGTTACAAAGTTATTTCAGAGACTTTAGAAATTCACCAGTCTACAGTTAGGCAAACAATCTACAAAGGGAGACACTCTGAGACTGTTGCTACTCTACCAAGAAGTGGGCGCCCAGTCACCAAGAGCACAGCGAAGACTCATCAGTGAGGTAAAGAAACAACCCCGAATGACAGCCAAAGATTTGAAGGCATCATTGGAACTGGCAAACATCTCTGTTCATGAGTCTACAATACGTAAAACACTAAACAAGCAGGGTATCTACGGCAGGACACCACGAAGGAAGCCACTGCTTACTAAAAAGAACATAGCTGCACGCCTGAAGTTTGCAAAAGAGCACACTGACACTCCACAGCGGTATTGGCAAAATATTTTGTGGACTGATGAAACTAATATTGAACTATTTGGAAAAAACACACAGCACTACATCTGGTGTAGAAAGGGTCAACCAGTTACTAATTCTAAGGGTTAACTTACTTTTTCCACTGTCATTTTGAATGTTGAATGAGTGTGTTCAATGAAGACATGAAAGATCAGAATTTTTTGTGTTATTATTTTAGACACATTATGCTTGTCAATACCCTTGACTTAGATGAAGATCCAATCACATTTTATGACAAATTTATTCAGAAAACCATGAAATTCTAAAAGGTTCACATACTACTTCTTGCCACTGTATTGAAATCTCCTTGGATGCACCAGGTTTTTCTGCCAAAAGCTCTCAATGCTCTGAATACTAAAAACACAATCAGCTCTGCGTGCTTACTAAGCCCTATAAAACTGATGATAATTTAATTAGGCGATGTAAAAGTCGACTGATCCATCAATAATGCAGAAGAGAATAATAAAATCATCTTAACAAGTTGGATGAAACAGAAACACAAAAACCAAAGACAGAAACCAGAGCCTGCGGTAATGAGTGACATGGTGTTTTTGGCGAAGTGGTAAAGAGTCTTTCGTGCACATCAGTTTATCTAGATCTCACGTATAAAGAGACCCCGGTGTCAGAGCAGAAGTTAACTAATCATTTGGAGTTATGTTCATATGTAGATCTACTAATGTTTAAAAATCTGCAATTTGTTGTTAGGAAACTTTGTTCACTGCACCAAGATGATTGGCTGCTTGCTGGAGGTGGAGGTGACTGAACGCCACTGACTCAAGTAGTGGTGTTTTTTTGGACGGAAACTGACAGTTTGGATGCTGAGGAAAAGTTTGCCAATAATAAATTCACAAGACAATGACCTGGTGTCTCTTCCTTGGATCTGCAAGTGCAAACTAATTAATGATGAGAAGTGGAAATAAATGTTGTTAGACCAATCTTTGGACCAAGACCAAGCTTGCATATTGCCAGTTTGTTGGAATTAAGTTTAATGTTGCCACTACACCTGGTAAAGTTCGCCTTCTTATCAGGTATAATTTGGCCCTGACCAATTTGCAGTGACCTTGGCAGTATTTCAAGTTACTCCTTACTGACTAAAAGCCCGATGTCAAGTTGTTTATTTTTTGTTCTCTGCTAAATCCACAGTACCTACAAGTACCGCTGAATTGAGATGCAAAGTTTATCTCATCAAAGCCCAAAATTAACTTTTTTACAGCTTTAAATTCCACTCATGTGCTTTGCTTAAGCTTTCAGCAGAGACGTTAATAAGCAGAAACTTAAAAACAAAATTGTTAGTTGACTCATATCAAGGGAGTTCAGTCTCCTTTGCTGATTCTAAATATTCCAACACATGCGTTGCATAATTTTCAACATTTTTTATGGAAACTCATTAGAAATATCAAGGCCAAAATGCCCACTATCATATGCAAGCTGCCCTTACATCATAAAGATTCAGAGGGAATGTTAAATAAGGTGATTAGGCTTGGCAACTGGTTGCTCAGTGCAGTCATCCCGTAAGAGGACCCACATTTTAAAGCAGCCAAATCACCATACGTTTTCAGCAAGATATGAAGCCACTTTACAGGATTATAAACAAAATGGCATTTTTCCTGCCTAATTCGCTCCGCCCGCCCCCTCCTGAGACTCGATTCAGGTGTTTGAAAAATAGATATCTCCACTGCTGCTCCATTAGTTGTTCGGTCATCATCGTTTCGACTACAAGTGGTCTTAAATTCAGACACATCAAGCAGCTACAAGAAGTTTTAACTAGTTACGAAACAGTCTCAATTTATTACTGACGCCTCAATGTGACCTACATAAGCAAATAAAACTATTAGCATGAGGATTGGCTATTTGTACATAGTTATTCTAAATGCCTGTCATCGGGCTCAAGTCATCGGGCCAGTGTTCCTGCAGACTCAGAGGGGGAATCAGACCGACAGCCCATGTTAACTATCACATTTCGATGTCTTGTCCTCCCTGCCTTTAATGTCGCTTCCCTTCCCTCGGCCATGTTTGGGTCTCCGCCTGCCGTCCAGACCGAGCAGTCACCCCACCAGCCGGTTGGTTAACACTGCACTTGCTTTTACGACACAAGAAATGCAGCCTTCATTCCGGGAAACACTACCGCATTTGTCCACAGGGGCCGCCAAAATCAACATAAAATGAAAGTTAATTGCCTTGCCATGGTCAGCCATCTCCTCTCTGATTGGCTAATTTGCCACCTAGCTGATACAATATTAAAAAAAAGCAAATTCTCCTCTTGTGCCCTGATTTGCTTGGGCCGAACAGCCAAACAGAATGCTCTGCTCTTCTCACCGACCGCCTCCGCCTCCGGTTCAACAGGCTGAGTCAGCTGGTTGGACGCTAACAAGGGCCAGTTAGGGCTGAGGGTGTGGGAGACGCCGGACAAACGATGTGTGATCGTCAGCCACAGATAGGCAAGCATGGCTCAACGAGGGCCCACGGCTGACCATCAGCTTGGTGTGTCAGAGGCTTTAAGTCAGTTACATGTATTAATTTACGCATCGTACACATGGGACATGAATGTTTCATCAGCTAATAAAAAAAGACAGCAGGCCCACACCGCACCCTTGTGCAACCTCGGTCGTCGTATACGAAGTTCCCAGAGTCACCGACACATCATAAATTGCTTCGATGTGCTGTCAGAGCCATTTGCGGTGACACACTGAATTGTCCTGAGTCATTCTCGTCCAAGATCCGAGCAGCGTTAGAAAGGGGCCGCCAATCACCAAAGAGAGAGAGGCCGGCATGTCGAGCTGTCGCCACGGCAACCCTCCATCACAAAACCTTCTTGGAACAGCTGTTGTGATCTTGTGTGATTAAGCATGTGTTTTAGTCATCGTGAGCCCTCTGCCTAATAACAGGAGTCGGAGGAGGAAAATGAGGAGGAGGCGGACAAGGACAAGGAGGAGGAGGATACAGAGTAGAAAGCGAGAACAGGAATATTTTTTGTCAAAGGACAGATCACTACTCATGGACTAGACTAGGAAAAAACGCACAAGAAAGCAGCGATTTTGCCAGAGTGAGTGAAAGAGAGAGAGAGAGAGAGAGAGAAAGAGATGGAGGTATACAGAAGAAAGGAAATGAAAAACAAAGAAAAAACAGCAAAAATATACGGCAAGCCCGGAAGCTATATGAGGATTTATTACAGTCCGACCTCAGTGAGCAAATAAGAAACTGCAGTTCAAATAGAATGCTTGGCGTATTACCCCATATACCAAAGGTACTTTCAATATTACATACTGCTGCTGAGTCGGAACATTTAGATACAAAAAAAAAAAAGACACAAAGCAAATATGTGTCTGCATAAAAATTGCTGGGGGCTTCGAGAGAGAGGTGGCATTAACGGCCCGTAGTGAAAAGCCTTTCTGGAAGGGTTAGAGAGGTGCGGCGCTGTAAAATCAAACCTTGCCATTATTCAGCGCCACCTCTCTCCTGTCTCGCCCCGTCTTCCTGCCATCCCTCTTTTTCTCTCTCCGCTCGCTCGTCTCTCTCTTGCCTTCTCCCGGCAGAGCTATCCCTTGCATGGCTCATCTGCTGCAGAGTTTAAGCCATAAAAAAAAAACAGCCCAGTGTTTATCCAGACCCAGCCATCTCACTTTTTATGTGGAACTATCATTCCGTATAATGAACCAGCAACAGCAAGACACACCATTTTTTTTCTCCCCAAAACAGAAAAAAGGCCCATAAGCATTATACTACTGCTTCGCTCGCAAATGTTTACTCTTGAGTGCTTGCTGCACTGCTGATGAATCACAGGCTATGCTGTGAGAGTAAGTAGTTCAATTTTGACTTTATTGATGAAACTTTTTCCCATTTGGACACTCGCAGATGGCCAAGGGTTCTGTGGAGTGCATGATAAGATGGCCACCCACATGTATACACAGACACACTTTGCAATTTTTGGCTGCCCCCTTCCCGTTCCCTCTGTGCTTTTTCATCTTTTTCTTCTGCCCTCACTCCCGTCCCTTTCGCCCCTCCTCCCTCCCTCTCCATCATCCCTCATCCTACTTTCTCGCTCTCTCACCCCTCCCTCTGTCCCTCCGTCCCTCTCTTTTCGGCAGCCAGAAGGCCAGTGTTTGATAATGACATATCAATCTGTAATGTACTCTGGTCATGACTCACCCACAGATGGCTTGAAGAAATACACTTTTTTTTTTTTACCCCCACAGTGCCCCAGTTACCAATAAAGAACTGTCCAAGGCTGTCAAACTGTGCTCTTTCTTGTGGTGTGATATTGAAATTGGGTAAATTTAGATGCCGTGGAGCAGGGTGCCAGACTGGCGACACATCTTAGTCATAATTTGGAACTTGGGGGCCTCTGAGCCTCTGGTAAGTCTTGATCAAACACAGTTCCCGAGAAAAACACACAGTGACACAGAGAAAGTCGAATAAGACATCGGTGTGCATTAAAACTAACATGCATCAGTATCCGCAGCCTGGCATGTGTTCCTGGGAGCCTGAGAGTGGTTTAGTGAGTGTGCAGTGTACGGGGATGTCCCAGTCAACTTTGTTTTGTCCCTGATCCCAATCTGAATCATTCAGTGTAGTAACAATACCGCATCCTGATCCAAGCATGTGTGTAAATGCGCACACACTATGAATGCACTGAATTGAGTAAAGCCAGCCCAGTCTGTTAAGCTTATTATGCAGTTGCTTTGCTACAGTAAAAATAGCTTACATTAAGTAAGGGATCCATGACAAAATGGTCTTCTATCAAAAAATAATGACTGCTGCCGAGGCGAAGGTCATGACACCACCTCAGAGCTAATTATCTCAGTTATTATATAGCTTTACCTTATGAAAGACATCAATAAATTGGTAGAAAATAATAATTTATTGGCCTTTTTATTGGCCAATGAACTTCAGCTAAGAAAAAAAAAGAATTAATTTCCATACCAGCGTCAGTAAAAGTGAAGAACTTACAATAAAACCTTTTTTTCTAGGGAGATGGGTGCTGTTGAGTTTATGTTTCAACACTACCAAGTAGCGAAGTGTTGTACTTGAGGATGGTTGATAGTGTGAGAGGGAAGGATGGCTCAGCAGTGACTGAGGTGTTGATTGTTCAGGTAGAAAAAATGTATTCAGAGTGGCCATAAGAAAAGGAACATAAACATTAGGTGTATTAGTTAAGGTCCTCTGCAGAGAATTGGTGGGAAAATTTCACAAAACACTGCTCCTCCTCCGTTTTCCTGGAGAGTGGATAAACAGCCAAGAGCCACCCCAAACCAAAAACAAAATGAAAAAAAACAAAAACAAAAAAAAACCTCTTGCTCTCTCCCAAAACCTTTTATACCCTGTCACTTGCTGCCTGTGGCCAATCAGAGATGGTCTCTGGAATTAGTGCCGCTCTAACCGAGGTGGAATCAGTATGCCCTCATTTGGAGCTGAATGGTGCTCAGTTGTACTTTGACAGAATATTAATCATTTTTACTCTCTCAAGAGGCATAATCAAAATGTACAACTTGTTAGTGATGTTGATAAGCAAATAAACATCCCCCTTTTTTTTTTTGAAAATGACTAACATTACAGAGAGAAATACCAACAAAAACATCTTAAAGGGGAAGGCAAGTAAGGGAATGAAAGTTCCTCCACAGAAAACCTGTGTGAGCAGAGAGACTACACACCAGTGAACACTCATTTCTCAGTCCCCACAAGTTCATAGCTTACAGAAATGTTGACCAGATGAGCGAGAGGAATGTGCACCTTCCTCTCAGTGTGCCATACCAACACTGCCTCAAGGGAATTACATACTGTGAATGCAGAGAGTCGGCTCCATGACACTAAGTTAGCCTAAACAGGCATGTAGCCAGTGGAGGCAGTCACCTTGGATTAGAGGAAAGCTCTTTTCTCTGCTGTGGTTGGAGCCCAGCAATTTAGTTAACGGAGGTGTAATGGAAAACTCCACTGTACCCTCCTAACCTATGACTTAGCGCCCTCGTAAACTTATGAACTCAGCAGAAGTGCTGTCTTAAATGTCAGCAACTGTCTAGCTTCAGTATTTGCTCACAGTTAAAAAGCAAACATGAACTGTCCAATAACTGTCTGATGTGCAAGCAGGTACTATGTAGTAGTTGTGTGACATGCCGTAGCATCTGAATGACCTTTGTATGACCTGTTTCCTATAAATGCACTGAACACTTGGTCAGACCGTGCCATTCAGCTATTCAGTTTGATCAGACGCTGCACTGAATCTTTTGCAGAAGCTTGCAATAAAAGTCACAAAGACAATCTCGGTCTTGAGAACTTTGTTTCCAGATTTTTCCACCACAGAGGTTAGCCGTCATCTAGTCTCTTTGACACTGGGTTTTGCAGGTCAGCTACTTTTTTCTGTTCATGTAGCCAGCTCGTGAACATTAGGCCCCAACATACATGGCAGCAAGGCATTGTGAAGCAGACTGATTTGGAACAGACAGTGATGAGGCCACAGCAACAAGACAGCCTTGACAATAAGCCTGGAGAATGGCTTAATTGATCAATAAGAACTGAATATTCAGAAAAGCTGTCTCATAATAGTCTTCATTTAAGTTATTGGAAATGTGAACTTTGGCTGTGTTGCATGTGGCTCACCTCTAGAACAGCTTCTACAACAGTTGATGTAAATTGTGCGGAAGACGGAAATCATATCTATCCCAAGCACTTAAAAATGACTGGATTGGGCCCTGATGCCGATCTTTGACATCACATGTGATATCCTTTGTATTGTATATGTTTAGGCGACTATCTGTGAGGATAATCAACAGGAAGATATAGCTGGACCCTAACCTTCGATTCATAGGGGTGACCAGCAATGGCAAATAAACACGGCGGCAGCGGCAGCAGCAATAGTGACAGCGACAGCCGATAACCTCACCGGTGCTGCAGAGGAGTGGGGGGCTATCAAGTGGGAAGCGAAACACGCTGGGAAGCGGCGAAGAGCTGGGGAGAGAACGGCAGGCTGGAAGATGAAGTGATAGCCAGAATGTTAAGCCCAGAGCAAACACCGATAAAGAGGACTAGAAGAAAGAGGAGGCCGAGAGGAAAAACAAAGAGAACGAGAATGACCGGCATCAGTTTATCACATTTCACCAGTCATGTTGTTATTTTACAGAGAGAGAGGGGGGAGTGTTTCTCTGAATTGTTTGCTTAAATGTTGGTTTATTTACTGGCTGTTCGTCCTTTCCCCTTTTTCATTTCTGAGATGCTACTGTAGGGAATGGAAAAGAAGAGAAGATAGGATGCCACGCGGCAGTGTTGAGACATTGCACTGATCTCTTCTGCATTAGAACTGACAACTGCTAATGGTCATCTGCTCTCTGTCACTTCTGATGAAGCAGCGGCAGATAGTCATACCAGATTGTTATGGTACTAATAGTATTATAATTACCTCAGAATGCCTTAAGACTGTTTACTTGCTTGCAAGGGGTTCACACTTGCAAGCGAGTAAACAGTTCGACCATCTATGAAAAAAAAAAACATGCCTCCATTATGACACCACTGATACATAACATGCTCCAGCTGGATAACCCGCTGCCCACTGTAGTTGAAGCAGCAGGAAAAATCCATATCGCCCAAACGAAACTGAAATGACAAGATGCACAGCTTATGACTTTAAAACCACAATTGACAACATTATGGAACAGCTTTATGTTTATTGAAACGTTGCTGTAGCCTGTACCTACACAGATTGTCTAAATGGCTAAACTGTCTATTGGTAATAAAAGTATTTTGCAGAATTTTTCATTCATTGTGCACAGCCTAAACTAGCTTGAACTGGCTCACTAATGGCTTTTGAGCTGCTGCAAATTATTGTAGACTCAAAACCACCGATTATCATCCATCAATATTTATACATGATGAACTGATTAAGATAGGGTGCACATGAATATTTTTTTTCTTTGTGATCTTGCTGTTTCCGGTGGCTCAGTCATGCGTTCAGTCATTCATATTCATATTAGTGTAAATCTGTCATAAACCTAATGATGAAAGCTAAAAAAAAAAAAAAAATCCTTCTTTTTTCATTATTTTACAAATACGTTTTACCTTAGTTGTGTTTGTATGTGATGACTGGGAGAACAGATGTTGCCTCTCTGTTAATAATAAAGGTAGATTAGAAGGGTGAGTTTGATAGAGCTAGAGTTTATAGTTTTAATGATAATGCCTCAGTTTTAAATTGGTACAAATTTGGACATAACAATATGGCATTGTGGAGGCTTCACATTTTATTACATCAGCAGCAGCCCTGTTTTATTATAGATCAGCGCACGCCACCCAGCCATCACTATCACCACCACCTACAAGAGTGGTTTCATTATGCAACTTGTATATTTGTACGAGTGTAATATTTTACTGTAACATTTAACTATTTATGTAATGAAATGCAGCCTGTTGGTTCATTATCATGATTAACCACATCCTTTCTGTCCTGTAAACTGTGATAAAAAATGATACCACCTGGCAGTCATAAACAACTCAAACTGTGATGTGAGTGAATGCTGCGAGTCACAGCCGTTATAATATACAGGCTCAGGTTTAGGATTCATCAATCAACATGACAGAGTGGCCATTATAAAATCACCAGCAAGACCAGATATATACATTCAATGCAAACGTTTAATTCCAAAGAGAGACAACTCTCACCATTTGAAATAAAAGAGCAATATTCACTTATATAAACCGATACCCAACACCAAATTAATCCAAATACTGGTACTTTTTAAAGCACATTAAACAAGTCTTTAGCTGACAAAATGATAGCACTTTCACAGACTGAAGGCTGAACCTCAGACACATTGAATTATGATTTTTTTTTTTTTTATCCAAAACAGATGTATGGCGCTTTGGAAATGAACTGTTCAATGAACTGCTCATTTTTTTCTCCCGCAGCAGATTGTGGGAAGCTGGCACGGTGGCGTGTGTGATAAGTGTGTTAGAGGGAGGCAGCCAGAGAGGGGTTTGATCCTCGGCCTCATTGCCATACGTGATGATACGTCTTCATTTAGGGGGAGGACAGGAAGCCTTGACTTGTTCATTAGGTGACACACCAAGGCTTCGTTAATGGCGCCGATGCACAGCGAGCCATACATCAAACAAGCGTATGGAAATGGCCATTGCCACGCCATATCAATTTCATTAATCAAATTTGCCAAGATTGATACTAGACCACAATTTATACTGAGAATTACACACTTTTCCTCTATACATTAGGGGTGTAACGCTTTTGTATCTGCACCTAAATGTTGAGATTGTGCATCTTGTGTAGCCTACATGTGTGGAAAAGTGTGTTTTTCTCACCACAGCTCTTGCATATGAAGCTTTTTTTTTTGTCTTTGTTTTTTGAGGATGATGCCAAATTAAAGCGAACACATTTATAATGCAGAACATTCAACTCTGCTATTTTAATGTTTTTTTTTTGTTTGTTTTATGATAACATAAGGTCTACTAACTGACTTTTCCACAAGCCACATGCAAAGGCTTTCTGCTGCTACATTGCACAGATTTTACAGCACACTTGCCAACCTTCACAGTCCAAAAATAGGGAGGTTTTCACAAGGACGAGGGGGAGGGTTGGGGGCGAGGGTCACTGATAAATGATGCGCTTATGCCACATTTTGTGTAAGTTGAGCTTAAACCGTCCTTGTTTTTGCAATTTCAATGATTGTCGCTCCAAAATATGATGCTGTTTTGCCTATGGCATTGACAAATGTAGTAATCTGAATAACTCTCAATGCCAAAATAAAAGTCATCTCATCCTAACAGTGTTTTGTGTGAAGACGGAAGTGGAAGTGAGAAGTGCCAGTAAGAATGCCTACTGAATTTTAGGTTTAATTTAGTGTGTTGACCATTCAGGAACAGCTGTTTAGTATGGCTGAGATTTCTTTTTTTGTGCTATTTATAACTAAGTAGATGGCAGAATTTGAAATTTGATCAAAATATGGGGAGAAAATCCGGGGAAATGAGACTCTGGGAGAACAGCAGGCGAGGGGCATGAAAATCAATCTCCTGGTAAAATTGGGAGGCTACATATGTTTTTCAGAACACTCGCTAAAACCCCATTTAGTCTTTTTGTATTGCACTGTTGGCAAAAAGCGAATGAAAAATAAAAGAACGTGGATTACGAGTCAATTAGATGTTTTCAAGCCAAACTGTGATATGAACTGAACCGCGTCCCTTAAAAATGGAGGTACAAACCGAATCGTGAACATGATGAACCGCTCCATCCCGACTGTACATCCAGATGGCTGAATCCCCTAAAGGGCAAGCAGTCCTCGAATATGTATGTCTCTCTCGCTCACACGTTCTATGCTGTCCCTTCTAGGATTTACACAACTCCATTTGTTGATGATTTCCATTAAGTAGTCTTCATTACTCTAAAAGCCGAGAGAGTGAAAGCGAGAGAGAGAGAGAGAGAAAGTGAGAAAGAGAGAGAGGGGCAATAATGCTAGTGAAGATCTGCTGCATGCCTCAGACCGCAGAAGGCTGCATTAAGTTGGGCTCGGGGCAAGCACTCTGCAGTGTTGTAGCCGGACTTGACTGGAGCACGCTAACTAACAAATGACTCCCTGTCTGTGCGAGCCAGACCTCTTAGCTTTGACAGCCTGAAATCCCCACCATGGCTGTGAAGCTTTAGTTTAGCTTTGGGGATGATGTGGGCCATATCACTGGAAGATTTCCCAGGCTACGCTATCACGGTGATGTTCTCAACTGGGGCATTTACAGCTCCAGTATGGCAGCCCTTTCTTGCCACAGCGCTGAGGCTCATATATTTTATAGCAAACAGAGAGGTTCATAGAGGGCAAAGCCTGACAGCGCTAATTGGTGGATACCCGTTTGTTTGTTCTGGAAGCGTCTTTGCATTTCAGTAAAGAGAGTGATAATACAAATGAATGCAAAAGGAAGAGAGGGGGGTAATGGATAGACAGGGAGAGGAGAAGCAGGCAGGGAGGGAGGGAGAGAGAGAGCAGCTTGAAGAGTGGTAGGAGTGGTGGACGTGGGTTGAGACAAAAGCATGTCACAGTCTTTTCTGTCTGCTGACTGAGATAAGCACGGCTGTTTAGGTGGAGGGCCTCAGAGCCAGCCGCGCTGAAAAGAGCCTGGACATAAAGCATGCAGCGGTTCTGCTCCCTCTGTTTTCTTTTCCCTCCAAAATATTTCCTTATCTCATATTTGTAGTGAGAAAGCTAATATGCATGTGTGTGCATGTCTGTTTGATGCATGTAGCTATGCTGACTTGTGTTTTTTTTTTTTTTTTTTTTTTTTTTTTGGTGTATGTGTGTGTGCACAAAATATTAGGATCACAATGCTTACACTGAGTTGCAAATCCTATTACTAAAATACTATAGCATTTTAAAGTGCATACGTCATTGGTGGTTAGCTGATGGTAAAAATACTGTATCATGAGATGCATAATGTTGGGTTTTGGACATAATCTGCCATAACACAAGATTTGTTATGACTCAAGGGAGGAATCGCTCCAGGATTAGTGATGTGAAGATAAATCAGGACTCTTTAAATGTTTTAGTGGTTCAAAAAATGTACTGTTTTCAGATTTGCAGGTCTGTTTGTAGTCCATTTCGATGAAATGCATATCGTTTGAGCACCACCAGGGACAGATCAGGTAACCCGCAACTTGTCTGGAAAGTTCGAGTTATACTAACAGCTCTGGAGAGCTGACAGTTTATTGGATGCCTCGTCCTCAGATTGTGTTTGTGCTGGCATAGCAATGACACAAAAGTTAAGACAAAAATTTGCATGCGAGACAGATCAGAACTGATTAGAATTCAGGATTTGGAGAAAAATGGTAAACTATTTCTATTTTTCAACTATTCCTCTAAAACTAATTGGAACGTGAGTTTCAAAATATGTAAATGGCAGGATGACTGGGATATGCACTTTTGTGAGACACGGATGGTGCTGAAAGGCTTCTGACTCTATGTAAATGATGTACCATACTCTGTGAGATTAAATAAATGGCTCAACTTACCAAAAAGTGTTAATAATGACTGTATTCAGTGGTACTTAGTGAGAAAACACCGGGGGAGGGAACTGCATAAAGAAGATTAAGGGCAGTAATTGTCTCACAGACAATTTTCTCAAAGCACAAAAACCTGTGTGTGGGTAGGGTGAGGTTAGGTTAGGGTCATGTGCATGTGTGTGTGTCCATCCTTGTGCATGCCTGCAGTGGACTGCCATGTCAGTCACATCTGGTTTTTAGACTTCTATTTGCTGCTGGCTTGTGCCCAGAGGTTGAGGGAGAGGAAATAACTTGGCTCAGTCAGAGTTCAGCAGAACAAAAAACATTTGGGTAAAGTGACACAGTGAAATTCTGTCAGCTCTGCAGTATTACACCACCACCAACTACAAAGCTTGCAGCTCTGAGGTTGAGGCCAACGCTTTTCTGAAAAATAAAGAGAGGGAGAAATTTCCTTGAAAGCTTTGAATTCAATTTTTTTTTTCTCTCGGCAGTGGAATTTACCGATGGTTCATTTCCAGAAAATATGAATAATGGTTTTGGACAGCATCTATTGAGAGCACACTGGAGGCCATAGGTCCACCAAACTCAATTACTAACTGTTCAGGAAATGTTCTGTATCTGTAATGGTGACAGTAGCGAACAGGAGGGAAATGGCGACCAACCTTTCCGCTGGCTATCTTTCCAATAATTTTCAGCATGTGGGGGGAATGGCAGTGTAAAGAACTGGCGAAATTGAATGGAATGTTACACCTCACTTTCCTCATAAGGGAAATTAGGCTTGTGCTTTTATTATATGTGCATAGCGTACTAGCTAAGTGCAGCAGACCAGAAACATAACACTTACCTCACAGTATTCTGCTCTAATAAATTAGAAACACAGAAAAGGCTGCCTCGGATTGCAAATGAAACCGCCGCCGCATTCATGATTTCAATCAAACGCTCAGAGCTTGAGCTGAACAAAAAGAATGTTCAATTTGTGCTTGGAAAATGAACGCTTAACGGGCTAGCTGCAGACGAGTGTGTGTTTCTTTCTTCTACGGGGCCTGTCTGCTGCCACCTGTTTGATTGGATTTACAAGCAGCGGCAATCATCATCGAATCGGCAAACTGAGGGGAATCAGTCTGATGAGATGTTGGATCTGGACCAGTAACATGTGTTGTGGATGTGTGAGTGCATGTGTTTGTGTGTGCACGTGTGGGTGCGCACACACATCTGTGCATGTACAGCCACATGTTTATGTGTCTGTGTATGCACACGTTTGTGGACTTTTGCATGAGTATTCTTGTCTGTGTGTGTGTTTTTGTGCGTGAGTGTGAGCAGTGTGTGTGGCTATTGCAAGCAACATTTATTCCCCATTGTGCTGAGATGCCATTAGGGAACAGCAGTGGCAGATTGCACTGATGAGGCTGAGGATACTGTGTTGTCTGCTGATGTGCAGCTCAGAATGTAAATGAGCTTCTGCTGCAAAGTGCTGTCCATTTTGGGAGTGTATTATCAAGTGAAGTCCATTTGACATCTCTCAAATGTGAATGATCCACTCTGTAAAAGTTATAGCATTAGGTCCAGTGAGGTTTTAAATTAATGTAAAAACTGGACGAAAGTGGCATAATAGACTGAACTCCCACAGTGGCCATTTGTGCCACCCATTTGTGCTTCTGTGGCACACGGAGATGCATGTCATACACACTGGCGAGCATTGGTCATATCACTGAAAAACAGAAGAAATGAATGGACCTGAATGTCAAGCAATGCATTTTGACATTTAATATATTTGGGCCACGATAATATCTAGGCTAGATTCTAGTAGCTTGCTGATGACTAACCTACCCACTAAATTCAAGCAGTAGTTATTGAGTACGTTTACATGCACACCATATTCCGATTCGGGTCAATATTCTGGTTAATGCATTATTCCGAAAAAGGTGTTTATATGCGGTGCAGCAACTGGAATATTCCGTTTACATGTTACTTGGCATATTCCTGTGTTTCGGTGTATTCCACTCTCTTATGTAATGCAACACTCAACCTGCAGGGTCAGCAGTACGCGTATAGGCGTCTGGTCTGCCGGAAATACAGAAGAAGAAGAAGCTGTTGCTATTTCTGTGTTTTCTCCCATCGATATACTCCGTGATATTTAAGTCTTTCATTAGCTGAAGGCAGACTGCAGTCTCCTTGCTGCTGTTCACCATGTCGTTCTCCCCGCTTACAGTAACCATAACAACAAAGACGCCCCAGGATTCATTGTGAATCAAGCATGCGTAGATGTATCTGAATATTCCAGTATGGGGCATTTTCCGATTAAGGTGTTTACATGGCACAATATTCTGGTTAAAACAGGAATATGCCAGAGGTCTTATTCGGAACTTTCTCCAACCAGAATATGACCTTAATCGGGTTCAGTACATGTTTACATGACTCATGCGCAACCGGAATATTGAGGATATTCCGAATAATACAGGAATATGGTGTGCATGTAAACATGGTCATTGTTCGGCAGATTTTAGATATATTCCAGTAATCTAGGTAGTTTCTAGACTTACAAAAAAGCCTTTTTTTTATTTTTACAATTTGAAATGGCACGTCCATTTACCTCCAGTAGGTTCCTGTCAACATTCTCCAATGACCTTTATATCATCACCTTTTTAATCCTTTTTTCCCCGTTACTTTTAGCAATTACTTTCATACGTATTCATAGTAGTTAGTGTTCAAAGTTTAAACCATTTTTCATCATCTTGATTGTGAAATCTGTGTCTCTATTTGTGATGCTGCTTTGCCAGTCGGTCAATGAATTAACAAACAAAATTATCAAACAGCTTAAACACATTGAAAGAATTGTTAAACTCTTAAACTATTATGAACAAATATACAGCTGTGAAAGGTCATGGAAAATAATTAAAAAGTTGCTGCTATTGAGGTGATCACTATGGAGGCAATAATAACACTGACAGCAGCTAACCAGGAGCAAACAGACGTGTCATGTTTGTGGAGTGGATATGGATCACACTACACTGAATATCTCCTTTTGGAATGAAACTTCAGAAACACCTAACCTCCCAGCCCTGGTTTTTCTCTCTCCTTACTTCTAACACACTTTCCCCTGTTAATGAGTTTTCAAGCGTTTCATGCTGGTTTAGGGATCAAACTGTAAGCTCTGTTAATTCAAGATTTTTCTTCATCACTCTTAAATTCATTTTTAAAGTCGTCTTAGATTTTGATAAGAGTGTGTTCATGTGTCACAGATAATCCCGATCTTTCAAAGCTACAGAGGGTTTGTTTACGTGTCTAATGTGCACAGTGTAATGAACCATTGCAGCCCTGTATTTTGACTTATCATGACATGTACAAGCTTGGCTATATGAGAGTGTAGAATTTCCATGGTCAAATACATTTGCGATTTTGCCATTTTCTCTTTTCAGCTTTCTCAATATTTACCTCAGCTGGCAGCTGGTGTGTGTAAGGCTGCTGGGAAAAAAAACAACAGACAATTTAGATGAAAAGGGGAAGCCAGTCATCAAATAATAAAACAGGAAATTTGAAAGCTCCTTTAGAGTTAAGAATTTCTGCTTTCTTTTGACCTAGTTTGAAATTTCCTTACCTGGTTGAACCCTCCCTAGATTTCATTTTCAGACGATGTACAAGTGGTTGCAGTGACTAAACCTGGCATGGTTAAGAAACCTTGATATATGTGTCAGAGACGCCCACACAAACACTCGCACACATGTTTTACATTGTACATATGCTCACAAACACACAAACACACACGCGCAGACAGACCATACAATACCTGGGGGAGATGTGGGCAGGCACAAAGAATCACTTTGTGACAATTTATCCATGAATCACATACAGTATGGCTCCACCTGTCACAGCACAGAAACAGCATGGCATTACCTCCCACGAGGCTCTGGGGAAAAGGACTTACTAACAGATGGATGGGTTGATACAGAAGGGATCTGGTTCATGGGTCTCTATATGCGGGCCGGGAATATAGGTCAGTAACACATTTACACTCTTTTATAATGTTGAGCTTTTACGCCAAGCACTCCAAATTATGACTCCCACTCTCCCATCACGATCACTTTGTTGCCAGGGCGATGAATCAGAGAAAGATGAAAAAGCAAAGGGGGAAAACAAGAACAGCTAAACATTTTCAGCTCAGCAGACACACACACACACACACACACACACACACACACAAATCAGACTTTTGATTGCCTTTGTCTGAGAGTTAATTCAAGACAAAGGCATGTGCAAAAGAGGTGCATGGCTCAGCTTATCGATCCTAAAATCAGAACTTCGGCAATCAGAACAACAACCTGTTTTTGTTTTTTGTCTTCTGACACTTCTTTGTCTCTAAATGCTCCAAGGAAATTTACAGTAGTATTATCAGTTTGTTTGTTTCTTCTT